>OX637572.1:13862073-13999570 GCA_951800085.1 Comarum palustre | reverse complement strand
GTTTCTGTGTGTTAAGGGGTTTGACTTACGAGATTGACCATAAGGATCAAGACCTTAACGTTATCGGATCAAGTTGATTTTTTTTACCATAGACATATTTCGACATAATGATCATATCAGATGGTCGGATTTTTGGTTGTGAAGTTTGATTATCAGAATCACAATATGCCTACTATTTACTATTATTTATCCTTATAGGGAGCCATATCCTAGAGGGGTAAATATCTTAAAAATTTTAGATAGGCATTTGCGTCTTATCATGGTAAGAATTTGTTGTATTGAACGTTTGACCAAAATACCTCATATAGATATAGGCGTTTTCATGTGTTAAGCGGTTAGAAAAACTGCATTTTGAAGCCGTAAACGAATTCGGATGGCCAAAAAAGCATATATGTCATAGCAAAAAAATGAGTTTAACTCATACGGCCATTCTACTTTCAGATTGGTATCATATTAGTCAATTGGACACCGAAATATTCGTAAAGCAATTTTGTAAGTAAAATGAACTTTTGGCAACGAAATACTCTAATATTATCGGCTAAAGTTTATAGACTATAGCCGATAAAAAAAAGTAATTTAGCCGACGAAAATATAACTTAGTCGAAGAAATAATTTTTCGTCGGCTAAAGTCCACTTTAGTCAACGAAAAAAATTTTGGTCGGTCTATTTTTTATTTCGTCGGCTAAACACCTTTTCCTTGAGTGAACGAAGAAACATATGGTCAATAAACTCAACCCTAGTATCACAAAAAGGAAAATTTCTATTAATAAATACTATACTGAGTTGAAAGTCATTGCTGAATATGTTGCGAAGCAAAAACCTTAAATTCAGGAGGCAAATTTTGTTTCCAAATTTTTCATATAAGTCTAGCACTACCAGGGCAAGCACCTTAGCCTACGAAAAAAATTTCGTCAGTCTGTTAATTAAATTCGTCAGCCAAGATCATAGCCGACGAGTCTTCGTCGGGAAACAGTCATCGGCTACGACTTTAGCCGATGAAACTAGAAGCCGTCGTCGGCTATTATCCTAGACTTTAGCCGACGAACAACTTGTCTGTTTCATCGGCTAAAGTCTAAGACTATAACCGAAGATACAACATGTCGTCGACCATAGTCTGAGACTTTAGCTGACAAAACATACAATATGTCGTCGGCTAAAGTATGTAATAAAAAAATAAAAATAAAACAACTATAACCAACGAGTTTTTGTCGGCTAAAGTATAATGTAAATAAATAATAAAATCAGATATAATTTAAAAATTAAAATAATTTGAAATATTTTAGCTGAAGAATTATGGTAAATTTCGTTGGCTAAAATAATAAAAAATACTATAGCTGACGAATTATAACAAGTTTCGTTAGCTATAAGTCTATTCTAGTAAAAAAACCTGAAATTTCTAAGTTACCATTCCAAGCAACCTGTAAAATACACCAAAACAATTCCATACAACCAACAACACAAAAAATGGTGACAAAACACATTTTTCATTAAAAAAATTTAAAAATTGTTCATAAACACATAAAACTATATAATTAATCATTCAACTGCACAAAATCTATATTGTCTAAATCTATATATGATTCTAGGGGCTGGTGCGGATGAGGTTGTTGTTGAGGAGGTTGCGGCAGCTGAGGTAGCAGTATAGACATAGGCATGGGCTGAGCCGGAAGTCCTTGTAGCTGGGCAACTGTAAAGTCATGCAAGTAATGGAACATATGCTGCTGCTAGGCCTGCTGGAAGACGTATACTGCGACATTATACTCATGTAGGGTGACAAAATAGGTTGTCTGGCAGTGGCGTAGCCACAGTAATGCGAGGAGGTTCAAACGACCCGTCTAAGCTTTTCAAATTGAGGCATCATTGGTTGTCCCTTACTTCATATGTATATACTTTGTGCATTATTTGACCCTTCTACACTGTCATTTTAACATAAAAGAAAAAGAAACTTCAAATATTTAGACCCCATTAACCCATTCACCAAGTTAGGACGGCTTCATCATATCCATGATCCATCATAGTCTTATATTTATTACATGTCCATAATACATACCTTATTATTCCCTAATTTGGAGTGATTTTATGTTATTTTGATTTTTTTTAATTAACAATAACCGTAGAACATATATATATATATATATATATATATATATGCCTAATCCAAATTCTTGTAGTCGTGTTATAAATAGATTTTACAATGTAATATATCTTGTTAGACAATCTTGATTATGTACATACTTGTTTACGAGAGTTGTTGAATTCTGATGTCAAAAGCCAACGTCACTCCTACTCCATGTACTGAAACTCAGCAGGGGTACCAGATCGTCTGTTCGCGTGAGTAGTCCAATAAGTCTTTAACTCGTTCTTCCGCTCCTTGTACCTACAGATACAACAAAAATATTAGAATTATTAATATCACATAAAATTTTGTTTTTTCATTAACTTCCCAACATACCTTTCCCCATGGACAACGTCCGCCCAGCTTGTCTTCAGGTGCTTGATCCGACAACGTTATGGGCTCGATCCTTACGGTCAATCCCTTAAGTCAAACCCCTAAACATACGGAAACACTTATTTAACAGTCTAAATTACCTATTTTGGTCTGACCTTCAACTGAAAAATAGTTACAAATCGATGAGACGCAACCAGTTATGGAAAATAACCACCGAAGATAGGGCTACCTATAGGGAGAAAGAATGAAAAATTGCATTGATCGCAACTATCGGTACCTAGTCTTTACCTGAATACGCGATTTTTTTAACTGTAGACGTATTTCATAATTCTAGTCATATTTTATTTGATGACTTTTTTGCTTTTAAAGGTTCTACAGAGAGTTTTT
This sequence comes from Comarum palustre, assembly GCA_951800085.1. NCBI lineage: Eukaryota > Viridiplantae > Streptophyta > Magnoliopsida > Rosales > Rosaceae > Comarum > Comarum palustre. The sequence goes on along the minus strand of OX637572.1, from coordinate 13,996,734 downwards.
TTTTTGAAACAGAATATTTACTTAAAACTTAGTAAATAAGTTATACAACATTAGTAGACATGTTGTGATTCTGATGATCAAAATTCACAAACAAAAATCCAACTGTCAGATATGATCAATATGTCTAAATATGTCTATGAAAAAAAATTCAACTTGATCCGCCAACGTTACGGGCTCGATCCTTACGGGCAATCTCATAAGTCAAACCCCTAAACGTACGGAAACGATCATTTGACCGTCTAAATTACATATTTTGGTTGTACCTTCAACTGAAAAATAGTTTCAAATCAATCAGACGCAACCAGTAGTTTAAAAATTTTATTTAATTTATTATAGCATACCCGACGAAATATTAGGGTATTCGTCGGCTAAGGTTTAGGGTATTCATATCTAAGCTATTTTATTTATTTATTATATCATAACCGACGATACTTGACCTGTTTTTTTTTTTTCAGTTTCGGTTTGGTTTTCGATGAGATTTTTTTCGGTTTTCGTTTTCGAAGTAACACCCCTAATTTTATCCTGAAGGGGGTAACATGGAAGAGAAATACGAAGGATATGTTGAACAACATCAGGAGGCAAAACAACCTAAGGCATCTGAGCATTACCAGACCAAAAATAATATAACTAGAGACATTTCATGAACATTAATGGTCGCATTGAGATGATCCGAGACGAAATATACTAAAAGACTTCGATAACACCAATTAAATGGCCAGATGTTGATAGAAGGACCAGAAGTACAGAACCAATGATCCATCCATCGTATACTAGACATAAGAAGAATACGAGAATCTAAATCCCTTTCCAAGCTATGATGCACAAACACACTTAAACGGGTGGCGAAGTGTCTGACACTCTCCTATACCAACACTCTCTGATACGCCGACACAGTCTTATACGTCATGTGACGTGTAAAAAAAAGTTGATAATTTTGACACCTTTCTAACTCGTTGACCACACACCCCGCATCATCAATTAAAACTTTTTTTATTTATTTTCTTAAAAAAATATCAAAACCTAAATTCCTAAAACGGAGAGAGGCAAGCCGCTTTCTGTTCGAAATAGAGAAACGCAGAGGAGGCCAACAAGGTACGTTGTGAAATGCGACCTTCGCGACCTACGAGCCACGTCGACGGCCAACCTCCGGCAGAGGAGGCCAACAAGGTTGTGACCTTCGTGACCTGCGAGCCTCAACGACGGCCAACCTCCAGTCTCCCTGCAAGACACTAACATGTAAGTTCATCACTTCATCTCATTCTTTCTATTTGCTTTGGGTGGGGTGGGTCTCAAATTGCTAGAATGAGTAGAATTTGTCGATGAGTTTATGTCTTTATGATTACTGTTCTCAGTGTTCTGGGTTGTGTGAAACATGAACAGACTGAAGCCAGTCAAGCCACTGTGTTTGTGTTTTTTTTTGTTAATAGAATTGGAGGGAAAGAATGTAAGGTAAGTTAGCCAACGTGTATTCATTCTTTGCACATTTAGACAAGCATCAGTTTTTGTGAATTTGTGTTATTGTGTATGAGTGTATGTATGTGACATTTTTGTGGCATAAGTTATAAACCTACAATGTTAAATGAATAGGATGAGTTCAGCATCAACCGAACCTTCTATTGATTCGAATGTGGAAGAGAATTTGACTGCACCTCTGTGGAAATATGTCACCAGGGAGGTTATTAATGTTAGCCATGACTCTATGGAGCCATGAAAGTAAGGACTTAATGTGGGATCTTGTGAGAGATGGCCATGACTCTATGGAACAGGGGATTGATGATGTGCTTGAGCTTGCAACTTTGTCCCTTAATGAGCGCTGGAGAGAATGATTATTGATGATGAGATGGAGTCTTGAAGCTTTGTAGGTAAATTCTGTGTTCATTGTATTTATCTTTATTAATTCAAGTATAGAATGATTTAAATGTTTGGATGTATTATAGAATGATTGAATTATTTTTGCCTATTAGGTGTTGGAGGACTTGATGGATAAGCCTTGTCTTCATTTTCTTTGCATTTGTGAATTCTCTTTTGATTTTGTCTCTTATGATTATGTAATGGAATGGATTTAGAACATCATTTTGGTAATGTAATTGAACTTATTTCATATTTTTGTATTGTTTATATGTACTAAAATAAATAAATAAATTATTCGATTTGCCGTGTCAAAAAGTCAATTTTTAGATTTTACCGTGTCGTCGTGTCCGTTTCGGTGTCCATGCAACATAGTTTCCAAGCCATATATAGAATCAAAAGTTTTCATTTTGAGAAGTATTGCCACGAATCGCAAATATTTGAGGTTTGTAATTTTCTCAATAGTTGATATTTTAGTCCTTAGTGTTATACATGTCTAGATCTTAAGAAATTTTTATTGAAAATACAGTAAAAATTTGATAATTTAATACTCGATTAATAATGCTCCAACAATACATATTGCTGACTAAAACCATTGCACATTTAAGACATTATTTTGTGAACACAAGTACGGCGTACGTACAGCAAGCTACCTTACTGAGGGACGCGTCTTAATGGAGTTATTTTTAGACAGCACATCTATGGAACTACTTCCTAGTTCAGTATCATAGCTGTTGAAGTTTGTCAGATGAAGCTGTGATGCCAAACACTCTTTTAGTTCCATCACAACAGTGTTCATGATTGGCTACTTACTGGGTGCTGCAGATACACATGCCATTGCTAATTCAACAGCTTTCCAGGCAGAATTGACATTGAAATTCCTCTCCAACATTAGATCGATTATGCTGTAAATGTCTCCTTGAGGAAGGATGAGTTCAACCCATGTAGTAATATGAGTTCTTTTACCATTTGTTCTTGAGTAAACAGGTCGCCCGGTGATAATCTCAAACAGTACAATCCCAAAGCTATAAACATCACTCTTCTCATTCAGCCTGTTTGATTGATGGTACCTTCAAGCCAACCATACATCTCAAGTTTAGTCACCATGTGTGATACTAATTAGACCAAAAAAGTCTCATCAAATAAGCAGATTAATGAAAAGAAAACATATGAGAAAGTATGTCTTACTCAGGGGCAGGGTAGCCAGGAGTACCATTAACACATGTAACTATATGAGTCCCATCGCCTGGAGCGAAGTTTCTTGATAGGCCAAAATCAGAGAGTTTGGCTTGGAACTTTTCATTGAGTAAGATGTTGGTTGATTTCACATCTCTATGGATCATAGGCGGTTTGCAACCGTAGTGTAGATACTCCAATCCTGCGATTCAGAATTATGATTTTCATTTCTCACCAGTTAAAAAGAAAGAAATGAAAAAAAAGGATAAATAATACTAGCAGCTAGTGAGCAAAAGGATTATGTAAATCATCAGTCAGTTGAAGACCTTGTGCACTTCCGTTGCTATTTGAAGCCTTCTTTCCCAAGTGAAAGTTTTATGTACGGATTTCATTCCTATATAATATGTGGCACGTACGGTTAGTTATGTGTCTCAAAGGCAAACTAGCAATATCATATGGTGATGATGCAAGAGCACGTATTTCAGTACAAGATCGACCAAATTGTCAATTGGAGCCAAACCTGAGAGACATGCTTGTAAGTTTCCATTGGCCATGTACTCATACACAAGCCCTTTGTTGAGTTCGTCATCACAGTATCCAACGAGGCTAGTCAAGTTTTTATGATGAACTCTCATAAGAAGATGAACCTGTAATTTAATTCAGAGGACTATTCAAACATTGTCTTGATTTCATATCTATCTATTTCAGATCACCGGGGCATCACATACTTCATCAAAATATGAATTGTCCAAAAATTTGTATAGTAAAACAAATTAAAATGAAGGAAAACACAGGATAAATATAAAAAGTATAGAGATGTGGTATTTGTATACGTGCATCGCATGAGTGAAGCCAGTGCATTTTTCAGAAACTTGCCTCTGCATGAAATTGTTGAAGTCGACTTGACGATGGTGCAAGCAGCAGCTTGACAGCTACTTGAGTTTTGTCATCTAAATAGCCATGATAAACCGATCCAAATCCACCTTTACCAAGAACCTTCTGTCGGTTGTTTGTGATCTTGAGGATCTCAGAGTATGTAAACTTTCGGTTTCTTCGCTCGAGTTCCACTGATCCAGGGTTGGGTTTTGGATCCAATTCAACAGCTAAGATCATCATAATCGCATGTTATGTAATAAGATGTAGCTACCGTCACTAAAACTTCAGCACTTATATATGCTTACCATGCTGCCTTTTCCTTTTACAGAAACACAAAAAAACAGCTCCAGCTAATATGAGCGATGAAATTCCGGCAACAGCTCCAATTATTGGAATAATGATTTTGTTCTTTTTCTTCTTTGTTTTGCAAGGTTCATTTCCGAGTAGATTTGGGTTGTCACACAAACTGACATCAAAATGGTTGACAGTAACATTAGTTAAATATTAGACTTCTTTTTTTTTGGAAGGGGTTAAATATGGAGGGGTTCTATTAAGGACATTCTTGTTGAGGATTTTTTCGTTTCACTCTATTTTCTATCGTATATTCACATCTCGACCGTCAGTTTGTAGATATATATGAGTAGATCATCTCTATAAATTTTTCATACAAATTGAAAATCGTTAAAACATTTATAAATGTGATTCACCGATTATAAACTTGAACGGTTCATGTTTGACATATTTGGACCATCCATTAATTTGATCTATTTTGATGCCTTAACGATTACCAATTTGACTGAAAATTTGTAGAAATGATCTATTTATATATATCTATAAACTAAATGGTTGATATGGAAAAATATGATTAAAAAGTGAATGTAATAAAACTAGCCCTCAACAAGAAAATTCTCAATGAATCCCTTCTGAGGTTAAATATTAGACTTAAAGTAGATAAAGTAGTTCAAATTCCTCAAATATAATAGAATTTAGTCAATGTCATGATTAATTTTTCAATAATATGTCAATTTGTATGAGTAAATAAAGAAGCGAATCGCTGCTAAGGATTCATTTGCAATGCATGCCTATTATTGAAAGCATAAGGCATTGACTTCCTTAGCGTAAGCTTCATAATAACTTAAGGTGCTCTTTGGAAGATCCACTCCATACAGAATTGAATGGCCTCAAGTAAGATCATGTCAAATCACCTCGACACACTTTTCCTTCTTCACACTTCCAACTCCGTGCACCGCCCTACCTCCCAAAGCATGGCTAAATAGTCTTATTGGAGCAAAATGAAAAGATTGAAAATCACCTAGGGTTGCCTCCCTAGAAGCGCTTGTGTTTAAAGACCCCAAGCCGGTCCATGAAATTTGGATTACTAGGGAGCATCGAGGTAGAGTACCTTCTTATGAGAATCGAAAGTGATCTCATAATATGCCTTAAGCCGATGACCATTCACCCTGAAAGTACCCCCATATCTAAGTTTTTTACTTCAATAACGCTATGAGGGAACACTTCCACTACTTCATATGGTCGACTCCACCGTGACTTCAATTTACCAGGAAAAAGGCGCAGTTTAGAGTTGTAAAGGAGGACTTTTTGTTTAGGCTCAAAAGTCTTCTTCACCAATTTACGATCATGTAGCTCCTTTGTCTTCTCCTTAAACATTTGTGCACTCTCATAGGCTTCTTCCCAAATCTCTTCCAACTCACAAAGATCAAGCTTCCGCGTCTCACCACTTGCTTCCAAGTCAAAATTCAAGAGTTTGTAGCCCACCAAGTTATGTATTCTATTTCAACCGGAAGGTGACAATTCTTTCCATAACATAAAAGGAATGGAGACATCCAATAGGAGTCTTAAATGCTGTCCTATAGGCCCATAAAGCATCAACAAGCTTAGTAGCCCAATTCTTCCTTGAAGTGTTGACCGTCTTCTCCAAAATCCTCTTAATTTCCTTATTTGAAACCTCCACTTGCCTGGATGTTTGTGGGTGGTAAGGTGTGGAAACCTTATGCGTAACCCCTTATTGCCTCATCAAAGCATCAATAGTCCGGTTAATAAAATGTGTACCACCATCACTTATAATAACCCTAGGAGTTCCGAATCTAGTGAAAATGTGCTCTTTCAAGAACTTGGAGACTACCTTAGAATCATTCTTTCTTGTGACTTTAGCTTCAACCCACTTTGAAACATAATCAACCGCAACTATGATATATTCATTTCCATGGGATTTCTGAAACGGGCTCATAAAGTCTATGCCCCAACAATCAAAAATCTCAACCTCTGAAATATTATTGAGCGGCATTTGGTCCTTAGAGGATATATTCCCGGTCCTTTGGCATCTATCACATTAAAGAACAAAAACATGACAATCTCGAAATAATGTAGGCCAAAAGAAGCCAGATTAAAGGATTTTAAAAGTCGTCCTCCTACCACCACATAGAGATGAGTGGCACATGAAAATATCTCACATTTAGAAAAATGCACGTAATCACTTCAACAGAGCTTTGTGAATATCTCCTAATGAACTAGAATGTGTATAATATACGGTTGGAAAGCTAAATGAGTATAATTTCCAAAACTGTTTACGGTTCATTCATATGTATTTTCTAGAGAAAGTTACGGTTGTTCTAATACCTAAATGTCGTGCTGCGTGAGAATCTGCTTTGAGCGCTAACTTATGATTTGAGTTCACAAGCAGCCTTCTCTTTAAGAACTAAGTGTAAGATATCATCTATAAGGACAATCCGGTATGCTCTAGTTAATCATTGACCGATGCCACATTTGAAGACATGTTAAAATGCATTGATATGCTGAATAATTCGAACTTCTATGAATGATCTAAGGATCAGGGAGAGATACAGACTTCAGGGGGAGTCTGGCACATACATATCGCTATCAAATGTGAAGGGTGCGGTTGTGCTCTTTTTTCCTTAGACCAAAACTTTTGTCCCACCCGGTTTTTGCTTTGCAAGGATTTTAATGAGACAATATCGCATGCATCGCTTGTCTCTTGTAGAGATTATTGATCAACATGAAGTTGTTCATGAATGATCATGTTCTGAATGAAGTTGTTGATGCATTGCACTCTTTTCCATACGATCAAGGTACAGTTTTCCCACAAGGTTTTTTGTTACTTGACGAGGTTTTTAATGAGGCAACATCTGACGCATCACCAGCATAACAGTGCGCGACACAAGGGGGAGTGTTCTAGAATATTTTGTTATGTATGTCTTGACCTTATGCAATTAGTATAAGGAATCCATATTCTGTATAGAGATAGGTTTACTAGTTATTTAAGGATATGTCTTATGTAACCCTTTATAAATAGAGACATATATCTATGAATAAAATACATCTCTATTTACACTTATATCTTTCACGATTCTCTATTTGCATTATTCTCATACTTCATCGAATATAGTAGATGAATTGAGATTATTCAAGATTTTTGGGTTAAATCAAATCTCAAATTCGTTGCCCATTTCTTCATTCGTTACTCTCTTGCTATGCATTGTGTCTTTTTCTCCTGTATATGCTACTCTTTCTGGCTCACTCAGTTCAATCACTGGGGTTAAGACTCATGAACAAAAACAATAAAAGGATTTCATGGAAATTTTGGTTCGATTTAAGGGTGCGACCAATTCCAAGTTAAGATTTCAACTTGATTATAAATTTCTTCAGTGAATTTACATCATTCATAAAGGTTTTGCTATTTGGAAGCCTTTATAAAATTACGAGTGACTGAAATCTTGAAGGTTTCTATTACCAGTAGTTCATGAGGCTGAAAGCCTCAAACCAATGTGATTAAACTGGGTGAGCCAGAAAAAGACAGAAAGCAAGGAAGAGAGGAATGAATGAAGAAGATGGGGCAATGAATCAGGTGTAGGCCGTATGGATTCAAGAAAGTTTGTGAAATTCCTTTCAGCCATCTGATCTGTTTCATCTAAATCTAACGGTCGTAAGCCATTTATCCCTTTCAATCCTGTAAAAAAACGTCCCGCAGGTGAACGGGCCGGCTATATATAAAGCGAGAAGTTTCTAAATCACCAAATTATGTTATGCCGATATTACTTATGTTAAGTTGTTTCAGATTATTAAGAACAATGGTTACTATAGTAAATAGCAAAATATAAAAAAGAACAAAATTAAATGAAGAGATAATTGAGGAGAGAAAATTATAGGTAGTGGATAGAAATTAGAAAATGGAATTATAAGGATTAACTGCATCACACCAAACAGATAGAAATAAATCATTTCTTAATGTTAGGTCACTTGATGAAACATGTAAATTTGCACAGGTAGAAGACTTTTATCAAATAAAGCAGGAACGAGCAAAGCAAAGCCATATAGATTTTCAGTTTAAAATGCTTGAGTTCATAATCACTAATCTCTAATCACTAATCACTAATCACTAATCACTAATCACTTGCATCTAATTATACTAAGGCTCCTTAGGCTAAAACCCAACATTTAACCTGGTGATTAAATTATGACAATATATGCACAATCGGTAGTCCCGCTTGTCATTGTCTAACATTGCCAACGAGAGGTCCACGTTTTGATTAATCAACAACATCCAGGTATGGCATATACACATTAGACTAAACTTTAGTCTCTGAATAAGTGCATAACGTTCTGAGAACCTTTAGCGCTAATGGTATTGCACGATACATACTACCTGAGGGAGTTAGCATGGTAATAGAATTGTTAGCCATGATCTCAATCGAAACTCTCAATATAATAGAATTATTAGATTTAAATTTTAATAACGAAGTTTAAAAATTTAATCATTTATATTTTAAACATACTTCTAGCTTTATTAATATATATATATATATATATATATATATATATGACTAAGGATACGATAATCCTTATACAAGGATAATCTTATTGCTTCACTACGAAACACCAAAATCTTGATAGAATATAGTTTCCCGCTATAAACCCATGTCACAACTTTCTTTATACCAGTGATGATTATTTTTTTTCTTTACCCATATGAACCCCATATACAGATGTATACGTATGTACTCTTCTTGCCAAGCAAAGACGACTTTTCTCTCTCATGGAGACCCTTGCTCAGACTGAGTTTCAATCGGTGAGGCACAACAATCGCAGCAAGAGCCCGGAGGTGGAGGTGCGCAGCAAACACAAGCAGGGCATATGGGAGTTGTATCTGCAAAGCAAAACAATTCAAGATCAACATTTTCCAATCCAAAACAACAACTTTTGCACTGTTAATGGTATCTGGGAATTACCTAGAAACGTGAACCGAGCAGCCTCTGAGGTTGTAATCGGAGACAGAACCATTGCGAAGATGAACAGAGTCACCAGAGAAGACCTCATAGAGTTTCCTGCCATTTCTTGTAAAATCAAATTCTTTCTAGCAAACTTGTTACAAGGATAATAGGCCAGGTCAGGACATAGAGATATATAGGTGATTGTTTGCATGCACGATGAGTCGAAGGCGTTGTTTGAATGGGATTGTTGACTTTCCACTTTGCCGCAACATGTATACTTTGACATTCTAGATCATTTCTTCCTCTTTTTCAACTCCACGATTAAATACTAGCATACCATTCCTCCATTTATTAACTAGTTAAAATTTTTTGTTTCAATCACATATTTAAAATGAAAATCGTCTAGTTTTTAAATATTATTGAATAGATCATCTTAAAATTTGTATTTAAATTGAAAATCGTTAACACGTTGATAAAGATGAATGGTTCATATATGTTTAACAAAGTGACTAGCTTAGAATCCAATTGTGTTCGTTATTTAACGAACTAGTTTAGTTGATCTTAGCACCACGAAAGCTCGAGGCTTGTTGCATGTACAATTTCTCCATTGATCATAGTTGACTTGGCAACTCTTTATACAGAAGAGAGAAGCTAGATAATGAGGATGTGCCTAATTTGACAAAATTAGAGAACAGAGCTAAATGCAAGTCACCTAAATTGACATAAAATAATAATTGAGAGGGTTGTTTTTGATATGTCCCATATGTTTATCAAAGGCTTCATTTTTCTTCTACGTGTTTGACGGGATGCTTCGTTTGCTTAAACTGGTCTACAGCATTGACTGACATTGGAACCATGAAAGTCATGAGAGGATTCTTGGTTTGTTCTGTTTCTCATACAAGAAATTATCGAAGTGTCTAATCTATATGATTCAAATCTTTTTTTCCATTGAGTCGCCTTCGCTCTAGGATCAAGTTCATCATGAATTTCGCCAAAAAAAAAAGAGGGATTATCCAGTCGTTATAGGCAGTTTCATTAGGAGGTACTAGCATCAAAGCATTTTATTGCAGAAATAGAAAAATAATTGAAATACATAAACGATTATACATAAGTTCATAAAAAAAGCAGCTACAACTCCAAATCTAATCTACTGTTTGTGGCGAGTGGCGAGTGGCTCATATCCGCTCTCATATAGTTCACCATCTCAGGTTGGCAGTTGGGAAGTACTGCAACAAATACAATTCAAGTCACAACTTAGGTAACTAATTTAAGAAAATATGAACAGGATTATTCTGAATTAAATGAATTAAGATTGCTCTTAGTGCTTCATTACCTTTTTTATGAGACAGAGATAGTACGGCTTCACCTTCTCAACATCAACCCGAACCTTGCTCTTGCTGTAAAGGTCATACTTGCTACATAGATAAAGAAAATACCAGCAGAAGTAAGAATATGGACTAATTGAGAAATTGAGAGAAGGTCAATCTCAATAAGAATTCAATATGATGAGAAAAAATGTCGACTCTTACTTGAATACTTGAAGCCACTTCAAGTTGTCAAGATCCTCTTCATTCATCAAGTGCTTGTAGGCTCCTGCTGTGTGTAAAGCTGCAATATCATACCAGAATTTTTATCAGAATTAGTTAATGAATATGGGTGAATTTCTGTAGTGGAATTTTCGTAGTGCAATATCATACTTCATTTTATTAAAACATACCATAAAACGAGTGGTATCTAATGATGAAAAGACCAGCTGAAGGTAGAGTTGTCATATTCTCTTTGGCCACCTGAAAAAGTGAAAATCCCATATATGTTCCATTAACGATTTTCTGGTGATAAATCGACGAATAGTAAAGTTGTATGTTATCTGAGATTTGGATATACCAGATACATGTAGTCATCATGCCCCCATGACATCAATACATTGTTGAGTCCACACCTCTCAGAGTAAACCCCATGTTTAGTGTTGTAAGCCGGAATGTTGTAGTCGGGATTCGCCTTGAAGTACTGCAATAACAATATCATGGAATTGAATTATATACACACCTTCAGAATACATGATGCACAGTAAATTTATGATAAAAGTACCTTGTGGTGAACATTAGATTCGTCAAAAGCACAACCAACTGGGTAAGTGTCACCTGTTATAAGAAACATGATTAATGATTCTACAGTTGGAAAGTATCTGTAACTTAAAAAAAAAGAGGAATTTGATGCTATTTACCTACAACAGCCCATTGAGGAAGCTCCCCAAAGCAAGGAAGTAGAAGCACCTTCCCAAGATCTGAAATAAAACATCAGTAGTCAAATTAGCTTATAATTTATGTGAAGACCAAACAGAGTAGTATAACATACATAATGAAGATAATAATACCATGGATAAGGCCAGTCAAGTGTAGCCAGTCTTCATTAGGATAGTCCTTTCTAATGGCTTCAGCTGTTTGCAACAAATGCTCAATCTGAGGTTCATCCAAGTCCGGATCACTCTCGTCTACAACCTCATTGAGAAGTTCACAGCATTCCCATATGCTCATCTCCACCCTGTTCAATTTGCTGTACTCTTTTCTCATTCTCTGGACCTATATTAGTGTGTGTTTGCTATTAGCTAAATATTTTCGCGCTAGCATATTAAACGAAAATGGTCACTGAAATGAACAGCAAGAGAAATTAAGTCACTTACAAAGTCATAAGTCTGGTTAATGTGATTGATCATGTAGAATTTCTCCACACTTGGTTGCCTCTCACCTTCTGCATCATAATCCCTGTTTTTCAATTCATTCAGAATTATTAGTGACTAAAGTTAATATATGATTTACTGGAGAGAAAAGAAAGGAGATACTGACTACTGAACATCACAGATGTGTAAACAATAGTGAGCTACATCAAGGACAGGAACCTTTTGTCCAAAAAAGACTGGGTTATTGGGCTGCCATAAAGCCCAAGTTCATTAAGGTAATGCATTCTGCAACCTTATCACATTCTTTTAATGAAAATGACTTGTTATAATATTTTTAATTTTTTTTATTGCCAGAGATTTGTGCTACATGATAAGAATCCATGTTCATGCTTGCTACCTGGCAAAGATAAATATCTATTGATTTATGTAAGTAGTTGAAAAGAAAGTAAGAGAAAATATCAGAATTAAAGTCCTCTTTTGCAATATATACTCATGCTACATTATATTTACTAATAAACAAGATCAATTAATAAACAAGATCAATTTCTTTTTTGATGAAACTGGTTATACATGTTCTTATACTATCAATTACTATCAGTTTACCCCAAAAAGTAAAACTCTGTCTCCCAAACTGACCACTGTGAAAAATTGCTGAAGTTCTAGCTAGGCATCCTACAGGTTTCCATTTCTGTTGTTTCCTCTTTTGTCTTGTACTCTTATACAAGTTCTAACAAAGCCTCATACATATTACCAGCTGTTTTTGTCTCTATATCTTCAATCATTAACTCAGATTCAGTCTTGTCAATAAGCTTTATAGGGAATTACAGCAGAATGATTAAAACAAAATCTGCAAAAAAAAATAAAGAGGACCTGTATCATAGATCTAACTGCAGCTTACATCAGATCCTTTATATGAACTCGATCGGTTACGCGGCAACATGAAAACGTGAAAACTATGATACAGGCAAAAAAACCACTATGAAATTAAAGAGGCATAATAACCTAAAAGTTTGTCCGAACGAGTTGGTATGCGGCACCAAAAATCCACCGTCCAAGACCAGTTCTTTTTCATCCACAACAATCTCCTTCCCTCCAACTTCAGCTCCTGTGATCAAAACACATAAACAGAGGATTAATTCATCAATATAACAATACCAATATTTTCCCATGAAAAATATATAGCAAAGAAGCCCAGAAGAATTAAAAGAAAGTAAGGTGCATGTAATGTGATGCGTGTACCAAACTCGGGTTGGTGCTGCTGCTGCTGCTCAATGAGGATGGTCATCCTGAATCAAAACCAGGGGAAGAATCACAGAGGAAAAGAGAGAGCAAGAAACGAAATCTGGGTGAAGGAGAATGCGTGTGTGGTGGCATTTTGTGCTTGGAAAATGGGTTGCTATTTATAATCGGCCGGAGAGTCCTTTCCTGAGAATTCGGAACTCCTTAGTCCTTCCCTGAAATACTCAAAACTTGCCCTTTATATATTTTACCAAGACTTATCCCACAGATGACAGAAACACAGATTACATAAATCTCCGGCGGGCCCCGTACGTTTTGTCAGTGCTGACTCAGCATTACGTCGGACATCGCGATCTCCTCACATCCGTGGGACCCACCGCACACGAGTCAAGTTGCGAGCCCTCTACGTCACCGCCGGATGCAGGCCATTTTGCGCCGTCGGTATTTTGGCTGCTGGCAAGCCGGAGGGACACGTGTCGATCCTGTAGCCGGGCTCGTGTATCTCTGTGCAATGAGGTGGCGACGCGTTGCAATGGTGAGTCGGAAGTTTTTTTTTTGTTAGGGCTAGGGAGGAGTGGCTTCGCTGTGTTGCAGAAAGAGTTGTGCGACAGATTTATTAGAAACCTTGAGGCATTAGTTGTTCAGCAAGGCAAGACCATAGAAACCAAGTTCAAGTTCAGTGTCGTCTTCGAACACCCTCCGTAGAATCTGCCACTCTAACAAGAAAATTTGGTTGAGCGAAGCAGATCTCTTGCAATTTTAGGATGTCTTCAACAATGGTGGAATATCTCAGTAGGAAAACGTTGCGTTCACTGCTTAGTGTACTTAATATGTATCGAAAAGCAATTATGTCAAGAAAGTGTACATTAGGCACTCATAATTTCGACAAGACAAAAGTGATACTAGTGCGTAGGGTGGATATTTATCGAGAACATTTTTGTTGAGGACGGACTTTCTCTTTAAAGGTTTATTACACCAACTTTTCAATCATAATTTTTCATCTCAATCATTCAGTTTATAGATCTATATATAGGTAAATCACATCTACAAATTTTCAGCTAAATTGGTGATCGTTAAGTCATCGAAATAGACCAAATCAATGGATGATGTAAATATGTCAGATAGAAACCGTTCAAATTTATAATCGGTGAATCACATTTATGTATGCCTTAACTATTTTTCAATTTGTATGAAAATTTGTAGGGATGATCTGCTTATATATATCTACAGGGAATGGTTCTAATAAGGACCACTAAGTTAAGAACTAGTTGAGGACTTTTCGTCTTATCCCCCTTTTCAATCTTATATCCACATTTCAACCGTCTAACTTGTAGATATATATGAGTAGATCATCTCTACAAATTTTCATTGAAAATCGTTAAGGCATTCATAAATGTGATTGATTATAAACTTGAATGATTCTTGTTTGATAGATTTGGATCGTCCATTGATTTGATTTAGTTTGATTCCTTAACGATCACTATTTTGGCTGAAAATTTGAATAAATGATTTTTTTTATATAGACCTAAAATTTCAACGGTTGAGATGTAAAAATTTGATTGAAAAGTGGGTGTAATAAAAGATTAAGTTGAAAGTCCTTAACAAGAAATTCTTCAATGGGCCCCCTTTCTATATCTACAAACTAGACGTTCGAGATAAGAATATAAGATTGAAAATAGGGTGAAACGAAAAAGTCATCAACTAATATATGAACAAATCTATATCTAGGTTGGTGTTTATAGGTGGAACCTAATATTTCACCTTTACCGGGTTACAATCCAATAAATAACCTTTAAATATGCATTATTAATTGTGCTTGAAGTATTTTTTATAGGATGAAAGCCCAGTTAAATGTGAGAAGCCACTCTGGGTCCTTTGTCAGGGCCCAGTTCGCCGTAAAACTAAGGAAAAGCAAGGGAAACTGTTCCCACATTGGAAAAGGACAAGGCATGCTGCCTTTAATGCTACTATAAATACCAGCGCGGGCCTCCCGGTAAGAGAGGCGCAACTTCTTGACTATTCTCGAGTTTTCTGCTTAATTGACAGTGTCTGACTTAAGCATCGGAGTGACTTCCCTCGGTAAACCCGGGGACGCCTCTTTGACGTGTTTGTTCTTTACACAGGAAAACTCGGAGTACAGGGAAGTTCGCTACTTCTGGAGCCGTGTGACCCGCTAAAGGGACCACGAGTTTACCCGGAAACAATTGGTGCTCTCGTTGAGAGCTGAACTCAGGACCTCCCGCTTACCAATGAGACTTCAGCCAGACTTGCTGATGTAATAACCCCAGTAGGGAATCCTCCGGGTTATGGAAACCCGCGAACTTTTGACAGTGCATACATCCCACCCGCTACCCTCTGGGTTACATCTGGGGTACAGATGGAGTTACGCTCCCACGGCCATGGAACGCACAACATCTACATCTCTTCCTCAAATAGGTACCACGTTATCTACAAATGTCCAAATTTATTATGTTTTGATGTTATATATAAAGCCTTTCAGGCCCACATAATGAATAAAACCCTACTGGGTTATGTTTTTCAATCAGTTTGTTGAATGCAGCCTTTAGCGGCACTTCTTGTGTGCCTCACCCGGCAATCTCCATGACGTGAAATATTGCAAGCCTTAACGGCCTCATTTCACTGTCAATCTCCGATAATCTCCGGCAATCTCCGGCAATCTCCATGACGTGAAATATTGCAAGCCTTAACGGCCTTATTTCACTGTCAATCTCCGATAATCTCCGGCAATCTCCATGACGTGAAATATTGCAAGCTTTAACGGCCTTATTTCACTGTCAATCTCCGATAATCTCCGGCAATCTCTGATAATCTCCGGCAATCTCCATGTGACGTGAAATATTGCAAGTCTTAACGACCTTATTTCACTGTCAAAACTCGGCAATCTCCGGCAATCTCCATGTGACATGAAATATTGCAAGCCTTAACGACCTTATTTCACTGTCAAAACTCGGCAATCTCCGGCAATCTCCATGTGACATGAAATATTGCAAGCCTTAACGGCCTTATTTCACTGTCAAAACTCGGCAATCTCCATATGAATTGAAATATTGCAAGCCTTTCACGGCCTTATTTCAAGCCCTTGAAAGTCCTAACGGACCCGTAAAGCCCTAGTGGCACTTGGAAGTCCTAACGGACCCGTAAAGCCCTAGCAGCCCTTGGAAGTCCTAACGGACCCGAAAAGCCCTAGCGGGCCTATTTTCATTTTATAACGTTAACATGCCAAACCGGCACTATATGTGTGAATTTTTTCAACACTTGTAGGTTATGCATCAGGTTACCGTGTTATTTTACAGGAAGAATTGTGCAAAGGAAAAGCTTGAATACTTTCATTCAAAAAAGTCAGTTACAAAGTGGAAAACCGCCACAAATAAAAACTAGTCTGAGAGAAGCTCCAGCTCATGGCGCTGCAGACCCGCTACCCCGGCCAGTGTTCGACCCGCCTCGTCCTTCCCGGGGCCGTATGATGAACTGTCCTCCTCGGGGTAGTGGCCGGTTTTGAGGACCCCCGACAATACCGCCACGGGATGCACCTCTCCTGGCTGCTGAAACAGGAACCGGGGGACTCCGAACCGGGTTTATGGGAGCTCTAGGCTTTGCAGCCACAGCAGGGTTAGGCCGGGAGGCGCCCGCAACCCGGTCAGGTCTGACATGCCCTTGGTGGCCATCATAACCCGCCTTGCCTAGTCAGCCTTGGCGAGTTCCGGCACTAACCCTCCTTCTAGCGCCACAGATGAGGGAACTGCACTCATCACCGGTTCTTCAATCTCCACCTCTTCGTCTGCAAAGGTGAATTGAGTCACCGGGTCTTCCGCCACCTCCGCGGGATTCCCAACAATATCTTCTTCTTCCTCCTGGTACACCTCCGTACCGAGTACCTCAGCCAGGTACCCGGGGATCTCGTTGAAGTGCAAGGTATCAACGAAGAATTTCTGAGTATCCCCTTGCTCGGCTTTTGGGCGCAGGAAAGCCGCTTTCGTGGTCAGGTCAATGTCATACAGTTGACCATCCATTGCTTGCGTCCGGATCCCGGCCCATACAGCCTTATCTTCAAACCCGTCATATATCCCCGAGTTCTTCCGCTTGGTAAACTCCACCGGTAGAAGAGCTACATATAGAAAATATAACTCGTTACACAAGAGCATATGACAACAGAGTTTAAAGGACACTGGACAAACTTGGGAGCTCCATCAACCGGCATCTGCCGTACACGTACAGCCTACAAAGCCGGTATGAACTCCGGTCATCTTGACCCCGGAAGGCCCATAGCATCCTCCGGATCCTCTTCTCCATCACCGGCTCCAGAGGAATGTCAGGGACATCTGCAACACAAACAACATAATTATAACCCGGGACAGAGAAAAGAAAGAAAAACCCGGAGAGAAAGAAGGACTTGCTCATCAATTGTTGGAAGTCAACCGGTACTTGGAGCGTGTAGTCCGGGTTTTGAAAGTTTCTTATTAGGAAACTTTTCTCCCTCCAAGTCCTGCTCACTGAGGAAAGTACTAAGCTCGTCCCTCTCCAGACTGTTGCTGCAAGCGAGACAATCCCCTGCGAGAAAGCTTCCTGTTCGCCACAGCTTATAGTGACTGATGCTCGCGCGAGTGATCTTCCTCCCGCGAGCGAAATTACCCCCGCGAGTGAAAGTCGCGCGAAGAATCTTCCTCCCGCGACTGAAACTGCTCCCGCGAGCAACAGTCGCGCAAAAAAAACCACAAAAGAGGCGAGGAGAAGCCATACCTTTGCTTGCAATTTTTCTCCCTCCAAGTCCTGCTCACTGAGGATGGCAGGTCCTCGATGATCTTCTTAAAACCACTTTGGATTTCAACTGGATAGTCCCGCTGAAACCCGCCTTCCGGGAGTACTCGGCCCGGTACATGGCATGAAACTCGTGGTATTTCGGCATCTGCTGCTTCAATACCTTGTACATGACGCACAACCCGAGAAGCTGCCTCCACGTGTTCGGGCCAATCTGCCCGATAGCGAAGTTGCTTGCAGCTAAGAGGTACTGCACCTCTACTTTTAACGGGAGTAACAGGCTGCACCCCAGCTGGTACTTGTGGCACAGCATCCACCCATCCCCGGAAGCTAAGAATTGGTCATCGGGTTCTAAAGGCCGTATCTCCACGGACTCGGGGATCTTCCAGTTGCTCCTCAACTCCACGATCTCCTCCGCTGTCAGTGAATACCCGGGAGGGTCGAGAGCGGTCCCATCAGTGAAGTTTACAAAGTTGGACTCGGGGAGAAAAGTGTCCATTGCTTCGTTGGCCATCTGCAAAATTTTCAAGTTTCCCCCCACTACAACCCGAAGACGTTGTTTTAAATTTCTGAAGGTGAAAAAGGTCTGCGGGTTACGCTTGCGTACGGACTTGGGGGACTGGATACCCCGGGTTTGGCTGCTAACTTTGTAACCCGGTAAAGAAAAGATTTTAAGTCCCCACCCAAGCGTACCCCTTGACTGAGGACTTGGGGGACTTGTTTATAGGTGGAACCTAATATTTCACCTTTACCGGGTTACAATCCAATAAATAACCTTTAAATATGCATTATTAATTGTGCTTGAAGTATTGTTTATAGGATGAAAGCCCAGTTAAATGTGAGAAGCCACTCTGGGTCCTTTGTCAGGGCCCAGTTCGCCGTAAAGCTAAGGAAAAGCAAGGGAAACGGTTCCCACATTGGAAAAGGACAAGGCATGCTGCCTTTAATGCCACTATAAATACCAGCGCGGGCCTCCCGGTAAGAGAGGCGCAACTTCTTGACTATTCTCGAGTTTTCTGCTTAATTGACAGTGTCTGACTTAAGCATCGGAGTGGCTTCCCTCGGTAAACCCGGGGACGCCTCTTTGACGTGTTTGTTCTTTACATAGGAAAACTCGGAGTACAGGGAAGTTCGCTATTTCTGGAGCCGTGTGACCCGCTAAAGGGACCACGAGTTTACCCGGAAACAGTTGGTTAAGATGTATAACTAACAACTTTGAAGTCACAGGTTCAAACTTTATTAGACATATGTAGGGTAGGTGAGTTATTAATAAAAAAACTAAAACAAAAACAAATCTATATATGAAAAAATTATCTCTTACCACTCTGATCCAATATAGCAGAGTTCGGTCCACAAGAAACTTGCAAAGCTTTAGTTATTGGTCTACATCTATACATCAATCTATCATACAAGTTTCCGCTAAGTTTAATTATGTTCCGAAAAGAAGATGATATATAATGTATAACATATATAAATAATGTGTGAATCATTTCTTATCCTCGAAAATTTGTTTGAATTATCGATAGCTGTCACCCTTCACCTTAGTCATCAGATGAAAATTTGAAGGGGTGGACAATTGACTAGAAACCAACTGCTGTGAAAGTTGGAAATCGACAAAGGGAGGTGACAAGAGGATAACACTTTGGGCAAGGCACAGCTCACGACGGAAAATATCACACTAGCATTTGACTACACACAAGAGAGACTCACAAGTCTTAATTGGCCAAGAGAAATAAGTAACCTGGCATCAAATGCTTGCATCCTAGAATACATTCAAAGGTCGGATAATATAAAATTTTCATATAAAATTTTCAGTATAGAGGAAGAAGGCCTTTCCTTCATGTTTTCATGGTCGGCACGCATTCACTTTTTCACCCTATAACTGTGCAACAAATATCATCTTTTTTAATGACACTTGTTGAAAATAAAGACAAGACATTTTGTCCAAACTTCCTAGTTTTGAGGTTTATTCTATAACCACTCTTGTTAAAGTAAACTGAAGAACAATATACAAAGATTTACAAACGACAACGCTCCATGAAGATTGAAATCGGTCCAAAGGTTTAAAAGACGTTAGGCGGTAAGTGAGTGGTAATTTATAGCCTAACATCTTGACAATTTAGACAAGGATTAGACAGAGGTTAGGTGGTTTTCTTTTTTTTCATATTTATTAATTAAAAATATTTATTTTATATACTTCAATATTTAAAAACAATCAAATATGAATAAATTATTCAACATAAATCTTGTCAGACCTATTTATAAAATAGATTATAACCAAAATTTAGCATAAATAAACATATATATATTTCTAATTCTAAAAATATTATTTACTCTTATACTCTCATGCTCACCACAATGTAACAACCCCACTAATAAATATAAATAAAATTAGTCGGAGAACTTAACACCCTAGGCGGCTGCCTAATTGCCCATAACCTAACACAAAGGTCTTGAAGAAAAGCGAGACGGCTTGTTGCAGCCTAGAACCTAACCGGGGACTAGGCAGTGCTAGACTAGGCTTTTTAGAGCCTTGATTAGGCCAAAAAATTACAACTGTTTCTTCTCAAATGACATGACGAAATGCTTTCCTAAAGAAAAATAATTTTCTGTGATGCATAAATAATCAGACTACAACAAGATTACAATACTAAATTCGTAACTTTCTATTATGTCTGTTCTAACCAAAGGTCAAAAGCACAAATCTAAGCATATACCTATGTTACTCGAATATGCTGAAATTCGTTTCTCCTGGGCCAATTGGCACTCTTAACATGAGGTAAAGATGGTAACCACCTCTAATTTAAAACTTCATTCTTTTAGCTGGGCCTTGATCGATGATGGGATCCACCGGAGGTTGTTGTGGCTCTCCAGCTTGCTGAGTTTCGGAGCCGTTTTCTGCTTCTCCATTGGAGACCGGAACATAGCCTTCTGGGAATGGTGGTGGGGGTGGGGCTGGTGGCAGCTGCATAAACAGTGAAAAGTAGTGGTTAGTCCTGGTGATTCATGTGTGATGAGAAATTAATGTCAGTTTCGGAATACAATGCACATGACCATGCAAGAATCATAAAAATCAGCCAATCCTTAAGACCATCTCCAACGACTTCCTCATTTTCTTGATTTCTCTATTTTGGGAAAGATTTTGGGTGATTCTCTTAATGTTTCTGCAAAATGGGGAATGCGAAGAGAGAAACTCAAATTCTCCATATTTGTAGCAAACTCCATAATTTTATAGAAGATTTTGGGAATGATCATGAAATCTCTAAAATGGAGAATCTGTTAGAGTTGAAGTAAAAATTGTTTGAAGCATTGACTTTTGTTTCCCCATTATAGAGAAATTATGGGAAGCTGATGGTCTAAAATATGCAGCTCATTATTTCAATATGAGCACAAACAACACTTGTTTTAGGTCTGATAATTACCTTGTGCAATAATGATTGAAGAATTTGGTTCACTCGATTAAATTCCCGTATGTCAATTGTCTCCTTGCTAGCCTTGGGTTCAGGGGCTGCAGTCTCATTTTCAGGATCAACTACATCACAAATATCAAACTGAGTTAAAACCTTCATATCAAAGTCACTGACTCAAAAATCAAAATAGCAACCCAAAATATGGAAAAAGGTCATGATGTGCTAAAACATTAATTTCCATAGTCATGCAAGACATGCTGAAGACGTATACACATGCCCAGGATCAAGTTTATCATGTTTAAGAAATAACAGCAAATAATATTTTCCCATGACTCGAAAGTAAATGTAGCACAGCAATGGTAATTGGATTGTTGTGTGCTACTAAGCCCTATTTCTTTACACCACAATAAATATGAGAACTTAAACCAACTACCATGAAACCTGCTAGAAAGGTGAACACTGCTGAAAATGACCCTTTACAACTATAATGCTCCAAGGACAGAAGCCTTTAATCAAATTCTGATTGCATGGTCATGATTAGAGAGCCTATGTCAATTTTCTACAAATTTTAATAAATTCATGCGAGACTTCAAACAAGCAACAAATGGGGCCATTACATGCAGTTCACAATTGGTATCACCCCCCAACCTATGACAGAGGCTTCTCGCCATCCAACACATAAATCTACACCGAAGATCTGAAGAAACAATAGATAGAGAAAATTACTCACTTTTACTTCCTAAAAAATGGTGCATTTTCTAACTGAAACTAAGTATATCTAGTTTCTATAAGCTAGTTTTCATCAAGCATCTAGTTCATATGTTTATACAACCACATACTAGCTTTCATGGAGCACCAACATTAATCAGTTTTCATCAATCAAGGACCAAAGACCAAAGACTCAGTTTTACCCTCTCCTAAAACACAGAGAAATCTCCTAGAAAACCTTCTTGCAAACATCTGATTAAAAACAAGACCAAAAATCCATAGTAACTATTTACTAACACACTTCGCCTGTAGTTTAAAAAACCAAAAACTAGTCATATTTCACACCAAACAGAGAAACTCCTTCAAAAATCCATTATGCCAGCAAATAAAAAAGACGACCCAACATTGTCCAATCTATATACACTAAAAAGAAATGCTATCTCAAAAGACCGCATATTAAAATTCAATTATCCATCATTTTATTGTAACATTTTCACATATCCATCAGTATGCATATTACAGAGCCAATGTTCATCTTCATCTCAAATGCCACCGCATACTGAATTCAGTTTTCCATTCCTTCTACTGCCAGACATACTAACATTTGCTAAAGGATCATATTATACAATGAAGAAACAGAACAAATGCAGGGAACACATACCATATCCGATCTTCTCCAAGTTTGCAGAAGCAGTGGTGAAAACCTTGTGTATATGATGGATAGTGCGGTCCTACAGCATGTGCCAACACGTTATCAGGATGGAACAAAGACTTCTCCTTTACAATGTCAAAGAACTATTCAGAAATCAAACCACTGCCAGTCTTAACATAATGACTATCACGGATATTTACTGAGCCCGGCTTCCTTAAACATAAATTGAATATCACCTAAAGCCTCCACGTTTTATTCATGATATTGTTATTGCACAAAGACATAATTTTCACTCGAATAAGTTCTGAACTATTCAACAGATTAGAGAACTTACAACACGAGCTGCAAAGACATTGCAGAGCTGGGGTGCCTGATATATCGAACCGTCCATCACATAGTAAGTCATCATGGCTGTAACTTTCTCCGGACTGTCCCTCTTTTGCTTACGGATAACAAACAAATGCGGCTCCTTAACGTCTACCAGCATGTACTCTATCCCCGTCATTTTGCTTTAACACAGCAGAAGTAACCATCAAAAACTCTGCTTCATCCCAATTACTATCCACATCTAACCCAATTTCTCATAACTAATGTCTAATAGTACATAACCAACCAATATAGCACTAACCCTCTTGGGCTCTTGTAATAACACATTGTACCCACAAATGCTTAACACAATTTAAAATTAACAATTCACAAACCAAAATTCAATCGGAAATATAAAAAATAAAGAAATTGAAGTGGAAAAGTGAGAGGGAGAGTACATACGAGAGGTGAGAGATATCAAGAGGGTGAACTGCGCGCTGGCGAAGCTGTTCATTGTTACAAGTCCAGTCGTAGAAAGGCGAGATGGCGAAGTAATCAAAGACCAGGTTGCGATCGAGAGGATAAGAGCTCAGCCAAAGTTGGTCCTTAAAGCATATTCCGGTCATGTCCGTCCCCGGCGGCTGTGCTACGGCTTGCGCCGGACCGCCTTCCATGTTCGGCGGCGGCGTCGCCATTCACTCGCAATGCTCCCAATTGGGGTGGGTAGGCAAATTGGAAGGCAGAACAGCAGTGGTGGGAGTGCAGAGTGTATAATATAGGATCAGCAACAACGGGAAATTATTTTTCACATTTCTAAAACCCGCACGATTGAAAAAGGACGATGGATCACGGATGACAATATTATAGGTATAAACGGCTAACGGGCTGGATCTTCGGTACTTGCATTCTTAAATATTTTGATATTGTTTTATTCTTAATTTAAAGGATAAATTATTATGTATAACATATTATATATATTTATAATATATATAATTTATAAATAGATATTTATGTAAAAAAATTATATTTATAGAAATTTTATTTTAAAGGAGACTTATATTTGTTTTTATCTTAATTTTATATTTCATATATTTTTTAAAAATTATTTAATACATTATTGTTAACAATGATCGGGACGGGTATGTGAGGGTAATTCTCATTGGGTACAGGTACGAGAAATTCTCATTAACTAATTTCGGGGATGGGGACGGGTACAGGGATAAAAAAAATGTTAAGTGTCTGAGTATAATATTTGATACCCTAACCATACCCTACTCATTGTCATCTATATGATGAATTCACGTTCACCTCATCTAGACAGAGTCGTTTTAGGAATAACAAATAACAAATAAATTGTGGTCAATTTATGTTACCATATATTTTTGGGTGCGTGTCTATTGTTACCCCATAAACCATTTTGCTCACCTCACATTCTTTTCACATCCGCTTATATATATATTTATTTATAAATCTATTTTGTTCACCCATTGCAATACCTAAAATACCATTTTTTCAATTCTATTTTGTTCACCAATTTATAATACCTAAAATAAAATTGTCTCAATTCTGCTTTGTTCACCATACATTGTTTTTCCATTACTATATACCTTTAAGTTTTTTGAATTGATTTACGTGTTGTTTATAAATACGGTACAATTGTTCATGACAGTTTACATATAAAATCAACATGAAAAATAAAGAGTAAAATGATAAATGAAGAATCAACAAAGAAAAAAACACAAACAATTCACCGCATCTTCAAATTGAATTTTATCATTTTCAGGATCAATAGAACGATCTAATATGATAAATTTGGGTTAGAGTATATGAAATATGTGTCCATCCAAAACAAAATAATAAAAATAAAATAATAAAAAGATTTTGTAATTTATAACAACTTAATGTCCCTTGCTGTAATTTTACATCACCGTATTTTGGTATTTCAATAATTTTTTTTAAATATAACCATAGGTATTTCATTGATAGACAAAAGGCACAATGACATCATACAAAAGCCTGACAAAGAGGACTATCAAGCACCATTACATTGAAACATTATGCTCATGTCAACATGAGCCTAACAGAGACAAGACCCAAACAAATCCTATAATCTATGAGAAACATAAATTATAAGACATTATTCTAAGACATAAATTATAAAAACATAAACGGGATCTGAACCGCACTATGTCCGCCGCCACTAGACTAAAACTAAAAAACAAAAGAAAATAAAAAGGCTATTTGGCTTGGACAACGAAAGCCTAAAGGCCCAACCACCATTTCTCTCTCCTTTTGCCTCTCCATCCAAACCAGACGCTGGAAAACGTCTGAATTTCGACGACCTGTCTCGCCCCTCCATCAACACCACCTCCTGCCTCAAGGTTAGAGAACCAGGAGTATTCCATTGATCACAACCAAACCGAAATAAGATCACCACCGCTACTCAAGGATTCAGATCCTGAATCACCGTCGATGCTTCCCCTATCACTATCAGGGAAACCCCAATGATCCCACCGTCGTCAATGAAGCAGTAGGCTTCTCTCTCGAGGGAGCCTACAGACCACCACAATCAAGAGGATTCCACTACGTCAACCCGTTGCCGAAGCTGCACCTGACCTTGAAGAGATCTTCCAGTCGCCTTGAAACAATTCCAACGTGAGAGCAGACTAGTAAAGCCGATCCATCCTCTTCCGCCTTTGTCGTCTATCCCGATCAAACACCCTCCATCCTAGATGGTGAAAGAGGCGTCGCCACTATTTAAACCCTAGGAATTCTCATCTGGCAGCAAATCCCGATGTCGGCTAAGTCCTAAAGCTAGCCAAGTAGAGACTGCTGCCGGACGAAGATGAGGGAGGCTTTGGTGTGCTAGAGAGAGAAGAGGGGGGGCTAGGTACTTTGAACCCTTTTTGGTATTTTAATAAATCAACGTGTGGGGTGAACAAACTAGTTTGTGGTGACAATAGACGCACCCATATTCTTTTATAAATCAGTCAAAAATGGTACGTGTGTTACTTATTATGAATCGGCGAAAAAGGATGGTGAGTTATTATGAATCCGTTATAATGACAGTGTGTGATATCATATTTTCTAGCTAAGAGGATTCCAGTCCTTCAAGCTGTCGCCGAAGCTGCACCTGACCTTGAAGAGATCTTCCAGCCGCCTTGAAATGATCCTGGCGTGAGAGTATACTAGCAAAGCAGATCTATCCTCTTCCGCCTTCGTCGTCTATCCCGATCAAATGCCCTCCCTCCTAGATGGAGAAAGAGGCGCCGTCGCTATTTAAACCCTAGTAATTCCCGTCCGGCAGAAAATTTCGATGTCGGTTAAGCCCTAAAGCCAGCCAAGACAAGACTGCTACCGGACGAGGATGAGGGAGGCTTTGGTGTGCTAGAGAGAGAAGAGAGGGCTAGGGTTTTCGTTCAAAGAGAAGAGGGTGGCTAGGCACTTTGAACTTTTTTTTTTTTTCAATAAATCAACGTGTGGGTGAACAAAATAGCTTGTGGGATGACAATAGACACACCCATATTGTTTTATAAATCGGTCAAAAATTTTACGTGTGTTACTTATTATGAATCAGCGAAAAGAGATGGTGAGTTATTAAGAATCCGCTATAATGACACTATGTGATATCGTATTTTCTAGCTAAAGTGGTAAGTGCGTTATAAAAATAAGTTAAATAGGTACGTATGATTCTACAAATTAACAAAAATGGTAATTGTGTTAATTCGTCAGATTAGGTTTGTGCATTATTACGAATCCGACTAAAATGGATACGTGAGTTATTATGAATCCGTCTGAAATGGGTACGTACGTTATTGTAACTAAAAAATGTCATAGAAGTCCATTTTTCAACATTTTCTCCTTTATAAGTCCATCCTATATTTTTGTCAATGCAAGTCCACTTTGTGGTCCAAATCAAACAGCATACATGTGTACTATACCTATAATACCCTCAAGTCCATATTTTCTAAATTCATCAATTCTCATCCAAAACCTATGTTACATGGACACTTCCAACCTCGGAGTGTCGAACAAGCCGATAAGCCCCTGACACGGAAAAATACGGCGTGTCAGAAATATTGACTTTCTCGACACATTTCAAACACGTTGACCAACTCGCCACATCATTTCTACTACGCCATGTCATCATTTATCAATTTTTTAATTAAAACAAAAATAAATAGAAACCAAAAACCTAAATAGGTGGTAGTTGTCTTCACACCAAAACATAAAGTAATCGATTTATTTGAAAGAAACCTACTGCTCATTTTGTTTTTCTTTAATCTTATGTTCTAATGTTGTTAATTATGTACTTTTATCATTTCATTTGACTCTCTTTCTTATGGTTAGACAATTAATTGAATTTAAAACATTATTTTTATAATGTAATGTATTTATTTCATATTTAAGAACAGTGGCGGATCCAGGGTCTAAAGTAGTTGAGAGGAAAAAAATTATCAACAATATGTAAAATTCTTGATGGTCAAAACACAATTCTTAATACAATAAAAAGATATAAGAATTGTAAATCAAAATATCATAAGATATACATTACAAATATATGATGCTCTATGTGAATTGCGCTTTACGATCTTCAATAGACTCAAAATGATCAATCACTATCTCTGAATCAATATCATCCACATATTCCTTTTCAATGTGAATCATCATACAACCTGAAAGGTATCCATCATCCATCATGTTTCTAAGCCTAGTTTTTATAATTTTCATAGCTGAAAATGCATGTTCAATAGTTACAGTAGAAACATAAAGTGTCAAGACTAAACAAATCAATCTATCAACCAAGGGAAAAAGCTTCGCTAGGTCTGTTCAACTAATCGTCTACATAATTGTGGAAAAGAAGACAATTTCTGCAATCACTTATCACATTATAAAAATATATTGAACTCCTTGCCGATCTCAAATTAACAATTAACTAGATATATTAAGGAGTGAATATAAGACTAGTACCTTAAGATAGAAACTAGAACAGTAGAGCTCTCACAACCAATCTGCCACTTTGTGTAGAACTGTGTCTATGACTACCTTTTCAAGAATTCAATCTACAAATATAAGACCTTAATTAGAAAGCAATCCCAAATTATAAACCTAGTTAAACCAAATTAAGGAATCCCCAAATCCTAAATCATAACCTTAAATGTCCAAGTCTCATTTTCAAAATGCAATTTATGTTGGAAATAAAGTAGAGTTAATAGATTGAGAAAAATACTTTTGTATCTGAGATGAAAAAAAAATTGATAGTGGATATAGTTGAGATTGAGAAACGAAGAAAATAGAGATGATGAGAAGAAATAAAACCAAGAGATTGAGACTTAAGAGAGAGATTGACAGATGATCGATCATTATTGATCAGATGAAGAAAGAAGAAGAGACTGAAGAGAGAACTGAGAGAAGAAGACCAAGACTGTGAGAGAGAATAAAGAGTCAGATATAGGATTAGAGGAAGACAGGCCGACAATGCGTGCTGCAAGGCCTAGGTAAAGGTAATTTTTTTGGGTAAGTTGGTTTTTAGATTTTATCATTATTTATCCAGCGGTAATTTTGTTTTCAACGGAGGTCTTGAAAAGTTACCCAGTGGGAGCTGGGTGCATTCCTTGCTGAGTCCGCCTCTGTTTAAGTATATTTTTTATTTATTAGAAATACTTAAATATATAATTGTATTTGTCGTGTTCAAATAGTGTCGGATATTCAGCTCTCGTAGACTCTCTCCCCTCCGTTGTCGTCTTCAATGCCTCGGTAGTCAAATCTTTCTCAAACAAGCTCCAATAGGTGAGCTCCGGAATTTGTGTGGACGGATCGTTATATGTTCGTCCATGTTAGTGGACTTAGCTGCAATCATTTATAATTTTTATTTGTTGTTGTGCTGTAAATAGAGCAGATATTCTTTGGTCCATCAGATAAAATTTTACCAAGCTGATATGACAACATTAAAACCGCACGTTTCAGTCAAACTCAAAAATTAAACTGAAATGCTACCACATCAGTTTCGGCAAAGATTGCGGCAACACGGCAGAGATTAACTTTGGGCTTGCAAAGATCAACGGAAAGATACTGTGCCATTCAACATACCACTACTTTGACCAAGTGATTCATCTTCAAATCTTAATAATTTATGGACCCTGCACATGATTACTCCCTAATCAGAGTCGAGAAACTTCTAATATAATCTACCTCGTTCTTCTCCTCACTTGCACCAACTACTTTCTACGAAGTTTCTGGGTAGTTGGTGACCACTCATTAGTCATTTGTCAACGGGAGAAAATCGGTTTGAACTTTGGTGGTGTGGTCGTGTTAGAGTTGTGCAGCTAAAACAAAATCGAAATGTCACATGTCTTAACCTTACTCCAATGATATGTCGACAGCTGAATTGGCTAGGTTTTTTATGGGAAAATTTATGGGAAAAAAAAGAATCAGTACATTAAATAGGGTTTGGCTGTTGTACCATATGGTATGATAATATTACATGTTTTTAATTTTGATGGCTAGGTTTTTTATGGGAAAATTTATGGGAAAAAAAGAATCAGTACATTAAATAGGGTTTGGCTGTTGTACCATATGGTATGATAATATTACATGTTTTTAATTTTGAATTGTCGGATCGTTTAACATTTTAAAAATCAAGACGACCGGACAGTTTACGATTTAGATGCATACCATATCATATGGTATTGTCGAAATTTTCTCTTAAAATAAGGCCCGCATTCTAAATACATTATCTTGGTTTGAAACTATCATGACCCAACATTTGTACATCTCAACTCTTATAACGGGAAGCCAAACATTTTAAAAATCAAGACGACCGGACAGTTTACGATTTAGATGCATACCATATCATATGGTATTGTAGAAATTTTCTCTTAAAATAAGGCCCGCATTCTAAATACATTACCTTGGTTTGAAACTATCATGACCCAACATTTGTACATCTCAACTCTTATAACGGGAAGCCAAAGTTTTGCTATCAAAGGATTCAAGCTTCACCAATAAATTGAGCTACCTAATTTACTCGTGATATTAAAAAAATGTTGGAATATGAAAATATTAGACAATGTTAATGTCACGTCCCAGCCTAAATTTATTTTTCTAAACCCAGATTAGGACGTGCGGGACTCATCTTAAGAGATATTTACTCGTAAATCCCCCTTGAGAAGGGATAACTCTTTTTCCCAAACCATTTTCAACAGTCCTAACGATACCGGAATAGACCTCACAACCGGAGGTTATCCCGATTCCTGCATTTGGATCTCAAACCAACTACTTTAGAGGACCTAGGGTTCTAATATGAATTGTGACTGCACCCGTAACCCGGACAGGCTGCATACGTACCCTTTACACAGGGATCAAGTCACACGTAGCTCTTATATAATTAACGCTCTAACCGAGAAAAATCCTGTTTTTCTAATTATCGGTCGATTTAAAATTAAAGATAGCTTATGCCTATCACAACCGTAGTCAATCTCTTCGCTGAGGTATCCACTAATCATCTATTGAACGAGATTAATCCTAACATTCAACCAATCTGATCCATGACATCCAAACATGCAAACACATAAATATAATATAAAGACAACCACATAAATATATATATATATATATATATATATAATTCCCTCCAAGGGTATAAAAGTAAAACCACCTAATGGGCACCTTTATAGTTAACTTGAACTGTCAGGGGAATTTAAGGAATTTCGACTTTAGTGGCAGTATTGTAAATAGACAAAATCGCCATGGGTATTTCTAAGATAGCATCATCAATGAAAATTACTCACCTTGAAATACCGCTACGTCAACTACCGTCACCTGGTAAATCCAAAACACTTGGTCGATCAATATACACCTACAATTATGTAATCGACCTTAGTTACCACACGAAGGTATTAATGACTCGATTCGACTGAACGTCACACTAAATAATAACCGAAAACCGGCAAATTATATATCCACGCGCTCATATCGACTAGTATATGATCCTGAGACAACTCACTGCCCCTAAGGATGTCAGACGCGTCGCCAGAGGCAGTTGCGCGTGGGCTCTACACGCCACCACCCTCCAACCGGTCAACTTCATCTAAAAACTACCTACATGCAACCACAACAACCCTAGAAAGCCTATAGGAGCAACCAGAACTCCTAGAACTGCCGGACACGCCTACACGCGCAGCCACAGATGGTGGCGCGTGGGCGTCACGCGCCTCCCCAAAAAACTCCTAATTTCCACAAACTTCCAACATGAGACTTGAAGATCAAGGTAAGATAAGAAATTTTAATACCTGGAGTTTTGGTAAACTCGGCCAGGAAACGCCTTAAACACTGCCGCCAAGGAGAATCTCCAACTCGGCAGCTCAGCACTTCAAATTGGGCTTCAAGGCATGAGGAATCATGCTCAGAAGGGAGAGACGCACCAAAAGTGGCTAGCCTCGCCTCCAGTCGCAGGCAGGATGAGGAAATCTGATCTGGTCGAAGTCGGGTCGTCAACTCTTTGTTTCAAGCTTCGTTGCTCGATGTTTGGCTCGTGTCTGCCTCGTATTCCACCACAGAGAAGGTCACGCTGCCACGAGGAAGAGATACGGACCAGCCTCGCCGTCTGAATCCGCCTGGGCCGGCTGGAAATTTCAGGTCGGGTTGGCGGGTTCAGGTCAGGTCGGTT
This sequence comes from Comarum palustre, assembly GCA_951800085.1. NCBI lineage: Eukaryota > Viridiplantae > Streptophyta > Magnoliopsida > Rosales > Rosaceae > Comarum > Comarum palustre. The sequence goes on along the minus strand of OX637572.1, from coordinate 13,965,152 downwards.
GCTGAACACATATAGTAAAGTGGAGAAAAAGAGAAAGAAATGAATTGTTTCCAAAAATGGAAACCCATCCAACTATTTATAATCTTCTTAAAAATAGAAACTCAATTTCGGTTGACTATAACTTCTTCACACGATATTCGATTTACACCTTCCATATGTCCACGGACTCGTATCGTCGAGCGCTACAACTTTCGTGAAAGAAGTTTTCTGAGAAACTCGACGTAGCAAAAAGTCAACCTTTGACCCATTTAATTAAGTCGTTTCTGAGCGTCCTTCGACTCCGAATACTTTAGCACTCTTCTCAAATGTACGAATACGCACCAATACTACAAATAAATTTCCAGGTTATTTCACTCATGATTAATTCAGAAAAACTAACAGCGCAGTTCCAACCCTCTGTAACAGGTCTGGTCCTGGTAAAAGGGTAGATTTTTGAGACGGGATGTTACAGTTAAGAACATAATAAGATAATCTGTTTAATTTTACATTTCTACCCAACTAAATATCTATTTGCAAAGTTGCCTCACTACGTATGTCAATGCATTTTTTAAAGAAAAACAAATTGACATGTTTGAAACACATGTTAAGAGGCCAGTGTTGTTTTCAATAAAAAAGGGTACATGTTCATTTAGTACTAATTTTAACCGCTTAATGCTTATTTCAATTACAATCTTTTTCATGAGCCCATTCCAATATAAGGTAACATTTATTATGCCTAAATACATAAATTTTTATTAATGTCTTAGCAAACCACATTATTTTAAGACTATTTTGCTCTCACCCTTTAAACATGCATAGAGAGAGAAAAGGAAGAGATAAAATATTTGGCCGGAACCTCGCCGGTCTCTGGTCACAGGTCGGCGGTCTTTGATTACCGGTTGTCGGATTTCCCCTACTGTCGGATTTCGGTCTCTAGTTGTCAGAATTTCTTCTGTCGTCGGTTACTGACCCTAATAACTTGGTCACCAGTTCATCAGTTATTGACCCCTAATAAGTTGGTTACTGATCCCCAATAATCAGTTATTAAGCCCTAATAATCAATTTATTTCAACTTAATGTAATAGAAAAAAAGTAATACCATAAAATAATTGAGTTACTGACTTCTAATAACTTAGTTACTTATCACTAATAATCAGTTATTAATCCTTAATAATCAATGTATTTCAGCTTATTGTAATAAAAAAAGACAAATACCAACTTATTACCTCAAATAACTCCTAGTAGTAAATATAAGACACCTAGTAAACATCTCATAAGGATTACTGACCCATGTAACATCTCATAAGGATTACTTGCTTTCGGCAAAAAGAAAACAAAATACAGAGGAAAACATTGATGTGTAGGAAAAAAATTACAGCATCCATTCCTCCAAAAATTGCATCACCTTCATGATTTATTGTTGTCTTCTTAAAAACAAAAAGTTCAAATTGTTAATAAAACAGGTGGCCTAATTTATTACCCCAATAATCAATACATTATCACCTAATAACTATTGTTTTTTAAAAGAAAAAAATTAATTGAAGCCGCTCTGCTTCACTGTCGGCCCCAATGTCGATTTCAACTCTGGAAGACAGTGGCAGAGGGCAATACCTTTGATTTGCGTGCCTAGCCACAAATACGATCCCTCGTCGTCATCGCTTTGATACTCATCTCCGTCCTCGCAGTAGTCTTTTGATACTTGATACTCCTTTTCGTGGACAAAGGGTGGCGTGACGACAAGCCTTGCTGATGATGTCATTCATCGCTCATCGACTCGAGGACGAGGTAGCTGATGTGAGGCGATGTAACAAAAAGTATATATATACATATATAAAAAGTATATATATATATATATATATATGTGTGTGAGGCGATGTAACAAAAATATATATATATATATATATATATATATATAATATCTAACTTTTTTGTTACATCGCCTATATATATTAAAATAAATCTAATTTATAATTAAATAATATAATCATAAATAACGGAATACTAATTAATATGAATAACTTTAATTACCACACTTGATAGAATGAGAGGTGAAATTTGTGGAAACGGATTATAATAACTTAGAAATTTAAATGTTAATTTCTAATATTGTTTAGAAATTAATTAGTAGAATTGGTGCATATTCGTACTTTCGAGAAGAGTGTTGAAGTGTTCTGAATTGAAGGACGCTCGAAAACATTTTATTTAAAGGGACAAAGGTTGACTTTTTGTTACGTCGAGTTTCTCGAAAAACTTCTTCACAAAAGTTGTAGTGCTCCACGATACGAGTCCGTGGACACGCGACAGGTGTAAATCAGATATGGTTTATTGTCGTAAAATTATAAAATTGTTTTTCTTGGGAACTAAGTTTTGATTTAAAAATAAATAAATTTGATCGATTACGGACCATTGATAAGTTAAAATGATTTTCATTTGTAAAACGATTTGAAGCAGTTTTGCGACTATGAACTATAAAATGCGTGATGACGGTTTGAGATTACGTCATTATTAAGAATGAAGTATTGCTATGTAATATTAAGATGAGAAAGATATGTGTGTTGGTTATCTTCTATCGACGTAGACGCTCCAATGATTTCGAGATATCAGATGGAGCTAAACTTGGACTAGTGAAGATGCTGATGTTGATTCACGATATATGTGCTAGGTGAGAAGTTAGATGAATCGAAATGCGTATTCGAACTTGTGTAGTATCTGAGGTTGAGTGAATAGTTGTGCCTCATGATTAGTCAGATGACTCGTGTTCTAGTGGTGAACTGCGTGATTTAGGTGCGGGAGAGTGACATGTATGCTTACTTGTGTGGAGTTTAGATTCTCATGTGTGGCGAAGGGGTCTATTGTAACACCCCGTCCCGAAATTTACCTTTTTACCGGGATTAGGCGGGTTACAGAGAGTTTAATATCGAGATATTCTCGGTTCTTGGGAAAAATAGAATTAATTTCCTGAGGGGTAGATTATGTTAAAACGAGTCCTCCGGTATGTCCGAAAGATTTTCTGGAGCTACAAACTGTTTGTTATGAATTTATCCAATTTACAGAAATAATAAATGTTATTTACTTTATTGTAAAAAGATAACTTTGCGATAAGTCAAGAATTTGAGGAAGCTTCATTCGGGAAAGATGTAGATGACGTTAATACGAACCCGTGGGCATGTCCTATGACTTAATCGGAGTTTGTATGCGAAAGTTACGCTGGATAAAGTGTTGTTACTGTGCAGTAAAAGTAAATGATTAAATACATATTTACCCCTTATGGTAACTTTTGTTATTATATCTGGGCCGTCAGATCAATCAGCAGTTGATTTTTGATTTATATAGGGGTTAACCGGATCGGGGGGAGACCGGCACTTTCTCTCTCTTTTCTCTCTCTCCTCGACGGAGACCGTCTCGGACTCGCCGTGCCGCCGCGCGTCTCTTCCGCCACCACCTTCCAACTCCTTCCTCCTCCCTCGTCCTAGATAGTTAAACAAGAACCCCTTGTGGTGGAGATTGGTGGAGATCGGAGGAAGTGAGGGCGAGCGGTTTTCCGGCGAGAACTCGTCGTCAAGGTGGAGTTAGGGCACGTGACCGGTATGATTTTTCTTCCCTCTACTTCTTCCTTTCCCACCCTAAATTTCTTGAAATCGAGACCTAATATCGACGACCCTCTTCTCCTGTTCTCCTGGGTTTCGGACCCTCGACTCCGGCGAGGGGTTTTTGGGTTTGCAGGCGAACACCATGGGCTTGGTCGAGTCTTGAGACGTTGGGTGGAAGCTCCTGCTGCACCAGTGGAGTTCTGGAGTGGTTGTGGTTCGACAGAGGGTGAGTTCGATTTTCCCTGGGTGTTGTATATGTGTTGTTGCTTGGTTGTTGTTGGTTTTGTTAGGAGGAAGAAAGGGTAGAACCACCTGAAGTGGTGTGGATCGGCCGGCTGGCCGATCGGAGCAGTTTTAGGGGAAGGGGGTAGATCTGGTATATTAGGTGTAGAAAGAATATTTTCCTTAGCAGTTTAGAGGAATTACAAGACTGCCACTAAGGCTGTAATTCCTAAAATTCCCCTAGTTGTTTGAATTAATTACAAGACTACCATTTGGGTTGAAAACCCAGAAATGCCCTTGGTAGATTCATGAAATTTTGAGACTGCCATTGAGATGAAAAAGACGATACTGCCCTCAGTAGTTTTTATAATTATAGGAATGCCATTGAGGTGGTAATCCTATAAATGTCCCTGGTAATTCTAGTTATTCGCAGGGATGCCATTGAGAAGGTAATATCTTAAATGCCACTATGTTACTTATTATGTGTGGATGTTGTTTAAAGTCGTGTGATTGCCTCTATTTATCTGCTGTATTGTGTTAGGATGTTATTGATACGAATGGTGGGTTGTTAGGTATAATCCTGACTTACAGATGGTCGGTGGATACCTCAGTTGAGAATTTAAACTCAGGATATGCAATAGGTGTATGCAATCCTTATTCTTAGATCGACCGATATATAGAACAGCGGGATTCGCCCGGTTAATGCGTTATTTAAATTAAGAGCTACGTGTGGCTTGATCCCTGAGGACAGTGTACGTAGGCAGCCTGACCGGAATTCGGGTGCAGTCACAAATATTATTAAAACCCCTAGGTCCTCTAAATGATTGGTTTGAGGTCCAAATGCGGAAATCGGGATAAACTCCGGCTGTGAGGTCTATTCCGGTTTCGTTTGGACAGTTTGAAATTTGGTTTCGGAAGAGGGTTATCCTTTCTCACGGAGGATTTCGAGTAAATCTCTTTTAGGATGGGTCCTGCACGTCCTAACCTAGGTTTAGGAAGGTAAACTTAGGTCGGGGCGTGACATCTATTGTTGTTTTGTGTGGTCCAGATGATCCTCTTATGTGACGAAGGGATCTATTGTGTCCTTGTGACAGTCAGATCCTCTTGTGTGACGAAGAAATCAGAGATGTCTTTGGAGTATGTGAAACCCGGTATCTTTGGAGTATGAGTATGTGACTGTCTTATCGGGTTTATTTTGTTTACAACCCGGTGCACCAATCTATGATCTAGTGTTTGATCTTATAGGTTTGGAATATCAGAGATTGTGGAGTGGAGGCTTAGGAGCTTACTTGTTGGAGGTTGGAACTCTGCTTGTAGCGGTCGTTAGCTTGTAGTAAGCTATTCAGAACACGATCTTTTTTGATTCATGGTTTTAGTTCGTCAGTGATGTTATCATGTCTCGGGTTTTGGAATTTTTGGTTATCCGAAAATTCAGGTCGTGACACCGATAAAGTGTTTTGGTACACTTAGAATGAAAAATACAAAATCGTTTTATGATTCCAAACTCAGATGTAGGAGGAGAGGAAAATGTTAGAGTAGAGTCGTGTGTCTCACACACATTCATTAAGACAAACACTAGAAAGGGAAAGACAACTCAAGAGAGGGGGGATGATTTGAGTTTGTGTTTCGAGACTATTTAGAATGTGTTTAGAACAACAGAAGTATCACATATTTATACATGGATGAATGTGATTACATTTGAATGTCATGAATCCCTATTCATGAGTTACAACCTTTTACATGCTAACCATTGACATTCTTTGATATGTTACAACATTTGACATTTGTGAGGTTAGAATCTTTCACATTATATGAGTTCACAAACTTTTAAGTTCTTGTGAGGTTATATAATTTCACATTCTTGCGAGTTTGCATCATTTCACAATGTATGAGATTACATTCTTAAGAATTCAAGCAACCATGGAAGGTGAAATGTATAAAACTGTTTCAAGCATTCAAATTTGAGTGACTATTCTCGCTTAAATTATCCAATTTTAAAGTGGTTAAATAAAATAGTTATTTTCATCATTTTTTTCAATGGCCGATTCTCTACAAATCAGGCTTTTGCTTCAGATCTCGTTGGAGGATGGGTTGGAACTCCAAGACTGAGGACCTAGAAGGCATCACAGATCTGGTGATCGAATGACTTCGACTTCAAGAACATCAACCGAGAAGATGACGACGACGACTGCATCGATCAGACGACGGCGACTTCGGTACGAGAAACTCACCTACTAGAGGAGCGCTTGAAACCGCCGTTGCTAGAGAACCATGACGGCGACGCCATAGAGGGTGCCTATGTCATAGTTAGAGAAAGGTGCGCTCTATGGCAAGTTCACAGAAGAACATGAAGGACAAAGCTTAAGAGAGAGAGAGGCAGAGTTTTTGGAAAGAGAGAAGATCGACATGAAAGAAGGCAAATGAGATATGAGATTTGTGTGGCTTGACTATCAATTATACACAGGGGTAATGACGTATTTTTAATCATAATCATTGGAATGGGTTGATAAAAGAGATTTTTATTGAAGGGATGTGATCGATCTATTGAAGACCTTCTTACTGAGGACTAGTTGAAGACATTTTGTTTCATCCTATTTTCAATGGCATATTCACATCTCGACTGTCTAGTATGTAGATATATATGAGTAGATCATCTTTATAAATTTTCATACAAATTGAAAATCGTTAAGGCATTCATAAATGTGATTCACCAATTATAAACTTGAACGGTTCATGTTGGACATATTTGGACCATCCATTGATTTGATCTATTTTGATGTCTTAACGATCACCAATTTGACTCAAAATTTGTATAAGTGGTCTACTTATATAGACATATAAACTGAATGGTTGAGATGAAAAAATATGATTGAAAAGTGGGTGTAATAAACCATTAAGGAGAAAGTCTTCAACAAGAATGTCTTCAACAGATTCTCTCCCTTTCATTGAATAATGCTAAAGTTTTATGATTTTTGTGGATTTAGTCATTATCCTAAAAAAAGAGGCTAGTCTTGTTAATTACGACGTTAATTCACAACATGACTTGATTTGAGGGGTAAAATCATCCCATTTCCATTCCCACCCAGTCCCCAACGTTAAGCAAAAACTCATCAACTTAGCCATTTCTGTCACGACCTGAATTTTAAAATAACCAAAAATCTCAAAATTCGAGACATGCTAACCTCAAAAACAAGCTAAAACCCAAAAATGCCGGGCTCTAAGGAACTTACTACAAACAACGACCGCTACAAGTCGAGTTCTGACCACCGACGAGTAAGTTCCTAAGCCTCCACTTCGTAAATCACTGATATTCTTAAACCTGCAAAATCAAACCCTATACTATAGGTTGGTGCACTAGGTTTGGTGCACTGGGTTGTAAACAAACAAACCCGGTAACCTTTTCAGCTCGTATGAGTAAATCTAAAGACAACACGGACTCGCGCCCCAAAGATACGAGAGCTTCTGAAATAAGAAGATTTAATAACAAAGGGTAAAGATTAAATAAAAAAGCATTGATTGATATAAAATAAATATAACGATAAAATTATACATTTTCTGCATAAAGATTAGTTCAGGAAAATGCACAGAAAAATCATAAATCAAAACAGGGAAATTCCAGTAAATAAGGATAGTTCTAGAATTACCCAACAACACATAAAGCAAAGCACAATCAAGAAACCTAATTTCTAAGCTTACTTATGAGTTCGGCAACACTTTGTCATCCCTCATAAGTAACTCAACAAACGCGTATTTATGGGTTCGGCAGCACTTAGTCATTCCCAATGAAGTATCACTACGTCACCACTGTGAAAAGCAACCACGTACTTATGGGTTCGTCAACACTTAGTCCGCCTCATGAAGTACCACTATGTCACCAACTGTGACAGACCTGATGGCAAACTATTGTCACCAAATGTGACCTTAAAAAACAGACGCGTACCTATGAGTTCGTCAACACTTATTCATTCCCCATTAAGTACCACTATGTCACCAACTGTGACCCTACGTCACCAATTGTGACTGGCCCGATGGTCAAACCAAACGATAACATACCCACAAAAAGACAGTAACACAACACTTACCACTAAGGCACAAGTCCTCGGGCTAATCACGAGACACCACTACTTACTCCACTTATGTACCGCACAATTTTGATACGCATTACGAGTTACATAAACTTCCTACCTAACACATATATCGTGAGTTAACATCGAAAACTCCACTAGTCCATACTTTAGCCCCATCTAATTTGTCATAGTCATTGAAGCTTCAACGTCAACATACGACGATCGACACACATTCCTTCTCATTTTAAATATTGCCTAGCAATACTTCATCCTCGATGATGACGTAATCTCAAAGCGTCATCATATCTTTTTATAATTCATAGTCGCAAAATCACTTAAAATCGTTTTATAAATGAAAATCATTTTAATTTACCAATGGATCGTAGTCGATCAAGCCCATTTATTTTTAAATCGAAACTTGGTTTCCAAGAAAAGTAATTTTATAATAATGAACTATAAAGGAAATAAATGTTCCACCATGAACCAGGTGAGATAGAGCTCACCGAATGATAATCATCTAACCACACCGCTCTGTAATATATTAACAATATATTATATTCATGCACATATATATAAAATATATAAGTATATATATACACCTATTTTCATGGAATATCCTCTCCTAACATTCCAGCCGTATCGGTCAATTTAATAAACAAGAATCTCATCTAATAATATAATTATACCCAAATAATTATATATAAAAAATAATAATATGAGCCCCAGGGAGATTTATTCACCTCAAAATCTCGCTGCGTCTTCTACCGCCACACGGTAAGTCCTCAACACTTGGTCGATCAATCAAACACCTAAAAAAATATATAATCAACTTTAGTGCACACAAAAGCAATAAAGACTCGATCCAACCAAACGTCACACTCCAATCCTCCAAAACAATTAACCACAATTTAAACGAACTACATCACCCCTCAACTACACCGAAACACCCTACGGATTTACCCTCAGTAGAAACTAAAAGTAAATAAACTTTGACAAAGCACTACGCACACAAAACGATAACCAAAAAAAGAAAAATATATATCAACGTGCTAGTATCGACAAGTACATGAAGTTGTGACAACCCACTGCCCTTGATGATGTCAGACGCGCAGCCACGCGCCACCACAAGCGGCTACACGTGGACCCTATGCGCCACCACCTTCAAACCTTCAGTCTTCATCAAAATCCTAATTACATGCAACCATAACAACCCTAAGAGGCCTAAACAAGAACACATAATACCCAGAACCGTCAGATGGGCCTACACGCGTAACCACAAACGGCGGCGCATGGGCGTCACTCGCCTCCACTAAAACACCGAATTTTCACAAACTCTCAACATGAAACTTGAAAATCAAAGCAAGGGGAACAACTTTAATACCTGAAGTTTTGATCAATTCAGACCAAAAGCAGCCCAAAACTGCTCCGAAAGGCTGCCTTCAAGCTCAGCCACTCCTACCGCCGCGTCGAGCTTCAGTGCCACCAGAGATCAGCCCAGAACACCATGGCCTTCATTTCTGGACTAGTTTCACAACTCGCTGCCGCCCACACCGGAGAACAAGTCGGGTCTGGAATCGGGTTTCGCCGCCGTACTGTTTGCCTCCAGACGTGTAGTTCTAGGCCGAATCGATCCAAAAAGCCACCACAGGGAAGACGACGCCGCCGAGACTAAGCGAACTTGACCGATTTCACCGCCTGAGGTTGCCTAAGTCGGCCGGAAAGTTCGGGTCAAGTCAACCGCAAATGTCAGATACTGAAGAGAGAGAGATTACGCAGAAACCTAACTTCAAATGTTAATATCTTCTTCATACGATATCCGATTTGCATATGCCGCATGTCCAAGAACTCGTATCGTCGAGCACCACAACTTTTGTGAGGAAGTTTTTTAAGAAACTCGACGTAGCAAAAAGTCAACATTTGACCCTCAAATAAAACGTTTCTGATCATCCCTTAACTCCGAACACTTCGTCACTCTTCTCTAAAGTACGAATAGACATCAATTTCCACTAATTAATTTCCAAACAATATTAGAAATTAATATTTGAAATTCTGAGATGAATTACATATGTGATTTTAATTGGTTAATTAAAATATTGAACGGTTAAGATTAAGAATGATATTGTTAAAAATATGTAAATAGAAGGGAGATCGGACACGCATGTCCGACCTAGATCGCACACAAGTATTTTCCTTTCGAATTCTCACGAAAAAGGAACAGTTTATCTTAACACATTCACCATGAAAAAAGGGAGGTGCAATTGGTTTAAGGATGATCTCAATTCACTAATCACTGGTTCATATACCTGTAGAAAATTCTCCAAACTGTAATGCTCATCGACAAACTCATCTGGCCGGTGACCATCCCCTTGAATAGATGGCTGCAATTGCATGACAGATTCTCTATCAACTCTTTGAGTTGGATTTTGGAATAAAATCCCATCCAATTTGGATTTGGTTACTACGAGTTAGGGCTGGGTAAGGAAATGACACAAATATACTCATTCAATTTTAGCGAGTTAACTCCGTCATGGACGGCATGTATAAAATTTGGGTCGGCCAGCATAATAGTGGTACTATTCTATAGTTTCTAAAACAGATTCGGCTTTTCTAAAGTTAGGATTCTTAAATTTACCTTAAAGTTGGAAAATCTAGATCATGTAAAATTACCTAATGGTTGAAAATTAAACACATTACCCAGAGTTAATTCTCCTTTTCTTTTCCACAAAATCGATAACTAACGGCACTAACATGACTAATCTTTTCATGAATGTTATTCTCATTCAAAGAATAATGGACTGGAAAAGATGCACAACCAAGTGATCAACCATGTTAACGAAATGATATATAGCATAAGGCGTGGCGTGACTTCTCCATTTTATCATAAGGCTTCTCTTGAAAGGTTTTTATCACAAAAGACACGCCTTTAGCTCGCATTTTTCACTTTGAGGAAGAAAAGGCGCCTTAAGGCGGTCAAAGACGTCACTATTTATATATTGATTTTTAATATGTACCTTAAAACTACGTCGTTTTAAATATAACCTAAAGAGAAAAATAGCATTGTTTGACTTCTTTCATTTCATTCTTGAGCAACTTCTTGTTCAGATCATGAGTGAATGATTTTATGTTATTGTGTTTTTGTCATTAAGAATCTTAGTCATTATCTTTGTGATCTTGCTACTAAAAGTTTAATTTCAAATATTTATGATGATTTTATTTCTATAATTTAATTATTTTTATTTAATTTTAAATACATAAAAGGTGTCGTCTTTTTTGCCTCAAGACTTTTATGAGACAAAACTTCGGCAAGACTCCTCGTCTCACGCTTTCGCTATTTAAAACATTGATATATACAGCTTTGGAAACTTGATTATCTATGTCAAATGATAAGAGCTCATGTGTACTATTCATAGTAAATTAGTTGGCATTCAAATCTATTAGATAAAATCTGTGGGTTTATACCCATCTAAAAAATTCGCAGGTAATAATACTCATGTGCAAAAAACTTGGTTTGGGTAATTACCCATCTATTTTAAATGGATAAAACTCATACCTATACCCACACTCATTACCCATAATATAACGTATTACCTATTACACATTACACACCCATTATCTATTACACATACTCATACCCATTACATATTTTAAATGGGTTGTTTTTGTATCATATTTATGAAATAATGTAAATAATTTAAACTTAATGTGAATTTTGTGTTTTATGGCTATTTACATTTTTATTTTTGAATTTTGGGAATCTCCTAGTTTCAACTATTTTTTTTCTTCAATCAACAATTTGTTTTTGAACGAGTAAATCACTTTACAACTATTATTTGGTCAAAATCAGATCACAACATAAATAAATTTGTTTTTCAAGACAAATCTAAATATTCAAATACAATAAATAAAGAGCCTCTTAATATAACAACTGTAATTGAAAAGAAAATGTTACAAAATTAGAGTTTTAATACTAATTACTATACACTAAAACAAAGGAGAAGAACATGTTCTAATTGCTCCCCCTCTACGTATACGTTTCCATACTGCAAACAACAAGAGAAAGAGAGAGATTCAGTCATGCTGGTTTTTAGACTCAAGTAATTTCTACATTATCTGGACAACAACAAAAGCAAAGGTACATAGATTTCTCAAGTTCAATATAAAGTTGTGGTCAACGGTAACATGAAACGTATAAAGTTTGTTGTCAATAGAAAAAATAGAAGAAGTGGACATTGTTCCGATATTGGCACCTGTTGTGCCTTGTCTGGCTTATGTTTGTTGCGAGTTCTTTGCGTTGTCAAGTGGTTGCAACCTCCTAGTGAGAGGATGAAACTCAGTGTCACTTATTATCAGTGGCAGCATACTTGAAAAACAACACTTTTATGTGTACCGATGCTTCTTCGTCATAGAGTTATCTTTTCGATGGTATATCACATTTGTAAAACGATGCGAGTTGTCAATGTTACACTTTCCGTTAAACGGTGCTTGTTAGGATATGTTTATTCTAGATTCCTTGAGTATTATTTTTCAGGTTAGTTTATACGTGCTTTGTATTACGGGGTATAGATCTTATGTCTCCTCATGTATTCTACAGTTTCATTAAACAAGACTTAAGAGATTGGCTATTCTTCAAAAAAAAAATAGAACAAATCTTCTTGAACATAGAACACGTATGTTCACCCTCTGTGCACAATGAACATAGGACATTATTTAGTACATGGCCTTCCTTTTACATGCCATTCTAGACTTTACTGATTCAACATACACAACACCACAGCATACAATTCCTCAGCCCTATAAACACTAATCTCCATGACTGACTCGCTTTTGACATTAACACGGTAGTACACACAAGGTTCCCAAAATTCAGCTACACATAATACAACTGACATATTTTCAGTATCCATTGAATTATCAAACATCAACATCCCATTTCATAAACAATCCTTAACAGTCCAATACATCATTCTCAATTTCTCACCCAAGATACTACAGTAGACAAAGAACATGGTATTGAATGAAATCTCTACAAATTAAGAATCTTATCGTCGTTAATATAGTCAATGAGGACACATGGTTTGAATATGTACTTGGCAGTTGTTTCTGACAAATAAATGATAAGAATATGTACTTGGCAGTTGTTTCAGACAAATAAATGATAAGATTTCATTGAAACAGAAATGAGAACTTCTCAAGCCAACCAAAATAAGGGACGTTGATTGCTGAAATACTAAGTACAATCAAAAAAGGGTGCACCTAATCATTTGTCTAGTAGTGTTGATATTCTTGATTCTCTAAAATATATGAAGGTTAATTGTTTTTTGACTAATTGTAATTCAAGTTAAATTGATAAATTACTTAGAATTGCCAATGACTTGTGTTCTAAGAACTGAAGTTCTCTCTTAAAGTAATCATTCAACATGTATTCACTGTATTAATTTGGATGAAAAAGGATGCAACTAATTATTTGTCTGGTAGTGTTGATATTCTTGATTCTTCAAAATCTATGAAGGCTACTTGTTTGTTGACTAATTAAAATTTAAGTTAAATTGATGAATCACTTAGAATTAATGTTCTAAAAAGCGCTAGGCGATAGGCCGGCGGCGACCCATAGCTTAGCGCCTGGACAGCCTAGGCGGGGACTAGGCGGGGATTAGACGATTTACTTTTTTCATATTTATTAATTAAAAATATATATTTTATGTACTATAATATTTGAAAACAGTCAAATATGGATAAATTATTCGACATAAATCTTGTTAGACCTATTTATAAAATAGATTATAGCTAAAATTTAGCATAACTTCATGTAAAAGTGAGCAACAACAACAATAAACACATATATTTCTAATTCTAAAAACATCATTTACTCTTATACTTGCATGCTCCCCACAATATAACAACTCCACCACTAAATGTAAATAAAATTAGCCGGAGAGCTTAGAACTCAAGGCGGCTAGGCGGCCTCTAAGCGGCGATTAAGCGGGCTAGGCGGCCGTCTAATTGCCCACAGCCTGACACAAAGGCCTTGAAGAAAAGCGAGGCGGCTTGTTGCAGCCTAGAGCCTAGGCGGGGACTAGGCGGTGCTAGACGAGGCCTTTTAGAACACTGCTTAGAATTGTCAATGACGTGTGTTCTAAGAACTGAAGTTCTTCCTTAAAGTAATCATTCGACATGCATTCACAATAGTGTTAGTTTTTTTTTCCAGATTTCTTCATGTTTTGCTGTTTAGTATATTTTTAGGTTATCTGAGGATTGCATGCTAGTTTCAATCACGAGACTTTTGAAAGAACAAGTTGAATTGAGATTACCCCAGTACTTGCCTTGGATTTCTCTGCATAAAGTTGATAAATTTCAAGCAGGTTTGTCACTTGTTTTGATGGTTTTGTGAGTATGTGCATATTTGTTTTATCATGGTTGTCTTGAACTCACTTTTACACACAACCTTACTGTGGTGGTATGAGACTAACTTGATGCTCCTATATATGTATCTTAGCTCCACAAAAGAGAAAAGTAAAATGTGTGATTATATGGAGTTAGACCCGATTATTTCCAAAGTAGACATGTCTGGGTCGTAACGAACGATATCAGGTATTAGGTGAGAAACAGGAATGACCTGGTCACCTTGGTGAGTATGTGAAGATAGGGCAAGTTATTCTCATAGTAAACATGTATGGGTTGTGATGAACGATATCAGGTACTGGGTGAGAAACAGGAATGACTTGGTCACCCAAGTGAATATCTAAAAAAACCAAACTATTTCCAAAATAAACATGTCTTGGTTGTGATGAACAATATAATGTACTGGGTGAGAAATGTGAAGGGTTTGGTCACTTGAAAAGAAAATAATTAAAGGATTTAATTGTGAAATGAGTGTGCAATGTCTAGACCAAGAGATATAAGGAGTTATATTGTTCAATTTTGAAGTGATATTTTCTAAATATTTGAGTTATTTCCCACCCAATAGCATTGATTGTTCACCTTATACACATCAGACTCATGATAATTCAAAACTTGTCATATGCTTAGAAGATTGTCTCAAACAAATCATTTATGAAGAACAATTTATTGATTTTATGGACATGAAGCTGTGTCATGTACTTTGGTTAAAATGTTTTGCCTCTTTCTTGCAAAAAGTCACAGATTGTCTCACATTTGTATGTGTGTACACTTGTATTTTACTTACATTCATAGCATGACATAACTTTAGGGGGAGTTTTACATTTCTTGGTCACTCATTAATGCATGTTATGTGGTTCATCTATTTAGTAAGAAGACATTTGTCACTCTTAAACAACAAAAAATGAGAGAGATTGTGTTTAGGGGAGTTGATTGTGATTATTTATTTCACTTGCTCTTCACTTGGTTGTTTGCTGAAAGTGTTTCAGGCTACATGAATCAGATTCAAAGCAAGAAGATAAAAGTGTTATCTTTATTGATTGATGGTTTTGTATAGGAATGTCAAAAATGAAGATTGTTGGTATATGATATATTGTCATCCTTATACAAAACAAAAGAAGTATGACTAAGGAAGTTCTAATCTATTTAGAATATCATTATATGATTGCATTGGATTTCAAGATAGGAAGGTTGTTATTATTGAGGAAGGAGAATCCTATATATATAGGATTTCAATTATAATATGTCTCTTTATTATATGATTATATACTTAACTATTTTCCTATTTAGATTACAATTAGGTTTTCACATAGAACTAGAAGAATTGATGCACAATCAAACAAAGAGGTTGAAGCAATATATAAAAGACGTATAACATTTGGTGACTTCACCTTTTTGCATACATAATTGGAGAGAAAGTTATTCCACAACAAAACTCATTGATAGGTCAAAATTCACTTGATCCTTATCAAAGTAAATTTCTGTTTCTTATAGTTATCATTCTCTCGAGGCCAGTAAAGAGTGATTAAGAAGGCTCAAGAACGCGACCAGTTTCTTGAAGATCGAAGAGAAGATTGAAGAACTAGATTGTTGGAAATTTGTAATAGTTGTCGGTTACAATAGTGGTTTGTAAGCTCTATTCAAATTTATCTAGTAATCTTCGATTTTTTTGGGCATAAGCTTTTTCCTCTAATTTGAGGTTTTTATACAACGTCAAAAGTCTGGTGTTTATGCTTCAATTTTTATCTGTTCGTCGAAGATTGAAAACTGACTTTCAATCTCCAGTGCACCTTTCAGTACCTTCACTAGAGAGACGAGTTTGAGAACCAGAGAGAAACGCGTGTGAGATTGACTAAGAAGAGGTATTTTGATTGTGGGTGTTATCTTGATACCCACATGTATTATTCATACACAGTTTATTAAACCTAGGGCTGTAAGTAGGCTCGAGCCGCTCGTGTTCAACTCGAGTTCGACTCTATTTTTAGCTCGCTCGGCTCGCGCTCGTAAGATTAATGAGCTGAGCTTGAGCTCAATATTGAGCCCGACAAAAAACGAGCCGAGCTTAAACAAGATTGTATTCTGCTCGTTTAGCTCGTGAACAACTCGTTTATTTTAAAACTTAGCTTTTAAAAAAATTGTTATACGTAAAATATAGTTTAATTCAAATCTTCTATTCTTTTTATTTCTTTCCTTTTAGAATCAAATTATTTAATTAAAATAAATATATTAAAGCAATCCTTTTATGAAAAAATAAAATCAAACACTAACAATCACCACAAAAAGGAAGTAATTAAGATAAGATAGTCTTAAATTTAATGTTTTGTAATTTAAACTAAATGAGTCAAGCCTGCCAGAACGCAGCTCGAGCTTAAACAAGCCGAGCCGAGTTTGAACATGAAAAAAAAATTCAAGCTTAAACCCGGCTCGAGCTCGATAAAAATAAAATGAGTCAAACATGAACACTATAGTATTCGGCTCGGCCCAGCCTATTTACACCTCTAATTAAACCCATGTTAAAAAAACAAATACACATTAGCTGTTGAAAATAGATTTACCCATTATCCAAAATGTAAAACCTAATACATATTTTACCCATAGATACCAAAACCCTCGAGTTTTAATACCATCTTGAATTCAAAGCAACATAAATCGCTAGATCATTTCACATCAGCGAAATTATTCAATTCTTTAGCTTTCTGTATTCTGTGTTCTCAAATTCAATAATGGGAGAAAATAAGGTAATGAAAGAGAGATCGATCTTAATTATGATTTAACCTAAATCCAATTACCTTCTCCTTTTACATTCAAAGACTAAATAAACCTTCCAACTTGTCAGTAACGCACTGATCTTATCATCATTTATTGTTTGTTAATTGGTTCCCTCGATCTTTTCTTCCTTTATGGTGTGTTTGTTGTAGCTGTGTTTATAAAAAAAGTTGGCTTTTACTTATATCTAAGAATAAGTGACTGAAAAACAAAGTATAGCTGAGTGTTTGGTAAACTGACCTGTAATAGCTTCTATGAGTGTTAAAAGCAGTTAAAGGTGTTTGATAAATTAGAAACTAAAAATGCTTTCAATTTGCAGAATGACTAATTTGGACATGAAACTATAACTAACATATTATACAATAATTTATTTTTCCATTGCATGTTTAGCTTTATGGCCTTATAAATTAATATTTATTATTAATTTCTATAGATCATAATAGTGATCATATGATAAATATTAAATAATTTAGGATGATTTGTATAAGTATATATTGAGACATAACTGATTAAGTATATTTTTCATTCGCATCAAGTAAACACCAAGTATTTTAACATATCAATATTGATAAAACACACATTTCCCATTGATATGAGATAGCAACAAAAAATATCTTAACACATCAAATCGTTCCTGATACTAACATTAATAACAAACCATGTCTTAAGTAGCATGAAGTAGCCACAAAATATTATTTTAGCTCATTAAAACATTCTCGGTGCCAAGACATCAAAATACATTTTCAAATGCATCAAATAACCAACAAAAATATCTTGACCTTAAGAATTCCTGGCGCCAGGTGCACCACGTGCACTCATCAAACTTTGAGAAATTTCATTTCTTATTGCTTCCATTTCTTGTGCACCATGACCATGAAATTCTTATTGTTCATCATCATCCATCTCCATCTCATTACTTAATACGTCACGCAAATTTTCTTCCATGAAATGTCTATCATTATTCGCATATCTCCGTACATAATTATGAAGAGTTATGATTGCAATGACAATCTTCACTTGCTTCTCAAATGAAAAACCTTCCATGTTCCTCAAAATATGCCATTTCTTTTTCCAAACTCCAAATGTGAGTTCTATGACGCATCTAATAGAAGAGTGTGCTTGGTTAAATACCTCATTTTCATTTCTTGACTCTCTCCCACAATATTGTTGAAAATGTTGACTTGGACCTTTATAAGGTCCCAAAAACCCATTCATTTGTGGGTATCCCGCATCAACGACATAATATTTTCTTATCAAATAACAAATTACTAAATTTGTCAAAACTTCTAATTAAAGTTTTTGAAAATTTGCAGAAAAAATTAAAATGTATTACCTTGTGGAGGTTTAGGAAACTTCAAATTAGGATTTTGAAGGACCGATTGAAAAACTCTTGTATCATGAGCGGACCCTTTCCAACAGGCACATACAAAGGTAAATTGTATATTAAAATCATACACCCCATAACATTTTGTGTTGGTGTTCCTTTTCTACCAATAAATAGTATTTGATCTTGAGGAGATATCGAAACAGGAATATGTACTCCATCAATAGCACCAATGCAATTCTTAAAACAATGTGAATATTAGTCACAAATATAAATAATTAACATAAACTAACATATATAATATAAACAAGTAAAAAGTTTGAAGTACCTTAAAATGCGACATGTATCTTTTATTTGTTAATATCTCCGGTGCAATACTCTTAAATTCTGGATCTAACGGCTTGATCAGTTTGTCACCAAATGAACACAACATATCTAATGTTTGTCCAAATACCTACTAATGGTTTCTGAAGAATGTTAAAATATTTCTGAAGAATGGTTTCTGATATATAAGAGATAATACTTCATGCCTCGTAAACATTAGATTGATCAATACACTGAATAGATTCACAGTACCTCTATTCCTTTGTAAATTGGGTTTTTCCGTGATCAAAATTGTGGAGCCATCAAGTTGATATCAAAGTATATGTTATGTTTTTTGGTCAAGTGTCCTTTCATGCTGCCCAAGCTTAGAGCACAGTTAAGTGTCCCTCAAAAAATCAAAGATGTTTGCAACACTTATGCCTACATCTAACTTGTATTTCTTCAGTGATTACAGATGAGTTTGATGTCCTTAGTGTGTTTTTTCTTTTTTGTTCCTCTACTCTGCACTCTAGTAGCCTTCTGATTTGTAACTCTGAGTTCCTCTTCAGTGCTTAAATGACTCCAACCGACTTTCCTAATTCTAGCACTGGAAGCTAGAACATCTAAAGAATTAAACAAGAAACTATGCAAATCACTAGGAGTGTATCATTAAATTACTGATATGGTAACTTATTTGAAACATTATCATATTTTCAGTTCAGGACTGTCATGAGTCATTACCAGTGGCCACACCCTGGTTATCTTCTCTATTTGCCGATGATTTGGACAATACTAAACCATTGTATTGACATAGGAGCTACACTTTCATTTCAGCCCCAGAAAAAGACGACGAGAGAAAGATTAATCGATCGGAAACTGGGAATGAAACGTCGATGGACTTTTTAGATTAATCGATCGGCTTCTTCCATCATTTGAATACGAACAAAAACCCAAATACAAAAAAGAGCAGCCATGAAATACGAATCACGAATCATGAAATAGGACAAACGGTTTGTTCATCAAAACAAACCAAAAGGCAAAAACATGTTGCTAAAGATTAGAGACGAATGAGTGGAAGAAAAGAAATCGGGTAGCTTGGATCCCTAGCTTCTCTCTGCTGCGTTGCTCAAGCTTGAAGACGAATGGAGGCGCAGAGGGCGAGTAGGTTTTTATGTGGTTGAATTGTGTAATTTGTTGATACACAGAGGGGTACCCAACGTCATTTTAAAAGATTCATTAAATTTGCAAAAAATGAGCGCGCGAGGTTATAAGCAAAAGGAAGGGAGACCAGCTTCTCATTTTTCTTTAAAAATAGCTTCTACTCTCTATAAAAGTGTGTTATGTTTAGACTTAACAAACGATAAAATCTTCTGTACTTATAAGCACAGGTGCTTAAAAGCTGCCCCAAACGCACCCTTAGGCTTTCAACATTGCTTTGCTCTTCATTCTTCATCTTAGCGCTACTTTGGTAAAGCTGTAGAATTGCTTTTAAATCTGTTACGGTCAGAATTGCTTTTGATTTTGTTTCGTGGAAAAGCAGTCGAGGTATTTTGTAAACAGTTTTTTTAAAAAAAATACTGTGAGGTTAAACAACCTAGATTAGAGAAAGGGAAGAAGAAACAGAATGGAGATACTTGGAATGATTGAATGAATTCAGAATGGAGGATAAATTGGTCGTTGGAAATAATTCATTTAAGTTTGCCTAGTGTTTTTCAGAGGCAGCCCAAAAACTACGAATACCAGCTTTCCAAAAACCTTAGGATGGGTGAATCGATTCAGCCAAAATCAGCTTTTTAAAATGTTACCAAACAGTTATATTGGGCACCAGAATCGCTTTTAGACCAAAAGCAGGTTTCAAAAGCCACGCGGGCCTTAGCCTCTGCTACCTCCTTGTCTTCTAATCTCGATAGTTTTTCTTCTTCTTCTTCTTCTTCTTCTTCTTCTTCTTCTCTTTTACGAGTTGACAGCAATTACAGAAACAAAAGCACATTGGTTAACGTGGTTGACCAGGACTATTCTAATTCATTTGATCACATATTCGACATAGATTTTATGAACTTTAGATAAATTTAGGGATCCGAACTTTAGAGTAGCCAGATCCGACTGAAATTCCTGTACTAATATTTGGAGCAGCTCATATTTTCCCCTTTTTATTCTAGTTGTTGGGTGATCCATTGACACAGACCTTATAGTATCCCATAACATGTAAAAACATGCTTTAACAACATCAATAAATACGATTTTTTGATTTAATGACGTAAATTTTAACTTATGAAGTGGTAAATCTTAAATTCAACTCACAAAAAGCTAGTTGTAACATTTAAGCCACCGTTTCATTGGCTTTAGCAGACCACACAACCCTAGTAGATGTTCAATCATTCATTCTTATTTTTAGATATCGTTGACTCTTTCTTTGATACTCTTTGAGTTTTTGTCCGAAAATGGTTTAAGACAGCTATGAACATTTGCATGGATTTTGAGTATCCAAGTCAAAGTAAACCCATATATGCCACTTGCAGCTTGGTTGTTGACCTTAGAGTAATTACAAATTATGCATATTATGAACCATCTATCACGATATGAACATTGAATTTAACAATTCATTTCAATGGATTAATCGTCAAGTACTTGCGATACAGTTTGCCATATTTTATTCCTTTCAGACACAGAATTGTCTACGTTTCGTGTAGCAATTTCTCTTTCTACACTACTACTAGAGAGCAATATATACATTACAAGTTTGATATTGAATATTGAACTTGTTTGGAGCTCAACCATTTTTCGAAGATGATAATCAAGCATTTTCCTTTTGCATTTCTTTCTGGGTTTGCTCTTATACTTGCAGTTCTTGCAGCTGATGGTCAAACAGGTATGCTTTGATTATCCATAACCTGAAACAGAAACTGACAGTTAATGTGCTCACCAACTGTATGAATACATGTCTCACTGACTTTCTGATAACTCAGGCTTCATTAGCTTGGATTGTGGGCTACGAGAAAGTTTAACCTACTCTGAGCCGGATACAGGCATTCAGTACATTTCAGATGAACCCTTTATTGACACCGGAGTAAGTAAAAGCATTGCGCAGGAATATATAGCTACACATCAGCAGCAAGCAGCTCATGTTCGAAGCTTTCCTCAATGGACCAGAAACTGTTACAGAGTGAACATTACAAGTGGCACTAAATACTTAATCAGAGCAAGTTTTGTGTATGGGAATTATGATGGCCTAAATAAACTGCCCAAGTTTGATCTGCACTTGGGACCTAGTTTCTGGGATTCGATCACGCTAGCTGATGCAGCTTCGAGTAATATCAAAGAAGTCATTCATACTCCCTCTGTAGACTACATTCATGTATGTCTTGTCAACACCGGCTCAGGGACACCATTCATTTCAGCATTGGAACTGAGGCCTTTGAAAAACAACACTTACACAACCATAAGTGGTTCACTGGCACTTGAGTATCGCTTGGATGTTGGTTCTAAAACCAATCGATCATACAGGTCATCAGTCCTTCTATTTAGCTACATATACCGATCATCTGCTTCCATTAAGTTCATTTCCGATGAATTAATTTTGCTTATCATGATATACTGAAATATATATAAATTGCTTTGAATTCAGGTATAACTATGACGTTTTCGATCGACTCTGGTTGCCTTTGGACTTAAGTTTGTGGGGAGAGTTAAGCACCACAGTAGATTCCATAGTTCCAAATATCTACCAAATGCCATTTATAGTAATGAGTACTGCAGGCACTCCATTGAACGCTAGTAACCCCATGTATATCGGCTGGGACACGCCCGATACATCTTCTGAGTACTATGTTTATATGCACTTTACTGAAATCCAGGCGCTGAAAGCCAACGAGACAAGATCATTCAATATCACTCTGAACGACAAGCCTTTTTATGGACCTCTTGTGCCAGATAAATTGAGTACCAACAGCCTTAACAGGTGGAAACTTTTCATTCTCACTCTTCAAAACTGGAAGTTCAACACTGCCACCAATCCTCAATGCCATGGAGTACTACAGAGTCATAGATTTCTCACAGACAGAAACTAATGGAGACGATGGTACATATTCATTATTTCAACTTCTTCTGCTGATTATTTTAGTTTATTATTTATGGAGGATTAACTTGACTAATACAAATGAATACCTGTGGAAATAACAGTGGTTGCAATCACAAACATAAAGTCAACATATGGAATTGAGAAAAATTGGCAGGGAGATCCATGTAATCCGAAAGACTACGTCTGGGAAGGTCTGAACTGTAGCTCAGACGATCCCCCACGAATCACATCCTTGTGAGTTTGTCCTAGCTAGCTTTCCATGTTCAGTTTTAGCTGAGAACTATAACTAATTAGCTAGTTAGCTATCAACATGGATTCACTTGATGAGTTACTTGAACTTGCAATTAGGGACTTGTCCTCGAGTGGATTGACAGGAGAGATACCTTCCTATATATCCAACCTCGACATGTTACAATCTTTGTAAGTATTAGTTCCAACCAAGCAATTGCTGAATTTATGTAAAGTAAATTAATTAATGTATTAATATGGCTGTATTCAGGGATTTATCTGACAACAGCTTAACTGGATCAGTACCAGAATTTCTGACTAAATTGCCAAAACTGAAATTCCTGTGAGTACAGAAAATTTGCTCAGTACAAGAATTAATTCAAGCCTTTTCAATTTGAGTCGTTACTGCAAATTCTTGGTTATCTACACTAGCAGGTTAATAAATTTTTGCTCCACCTCTGCAGTAACTTGGAAAAGAACAAGCTCAATGGTTCACTTCCAAGTTTGCTTATAGAAAAGTCCACAAGTGGATCCCTATCTTTAAGGTATATTTTAGTCCAAAATCCTTTTGCAATATTTTCAAAAGTACTTTCCTTCTGTTTTTAACTTTTATTACAATCTTAGATTCTTTGATGTGGAAGAAGTTATCCTATTAGACCTTGTTGCTCTAATATATACATATTGAATATTATACTGTTGATTAAATTTCCATGACTGATATGCTTCAACCTTATTCTTGATAGGGTCGGAGGAAATGAGAACTTATGTGCAGCAATTTCGTGCAAAAAAAAGAAAAAGAATGTACTCATTCCAATAATAGCAGCAGTTGGTGGATTTGCTATTCTGTTTATAGCATTTGCTATATTTTCAAGCATGATAAGGAAAAGAAAACAAGGTACAGCTGTAATATGATTTATCCCAGTAGTTGAAAGTTTTGTTACCTAGAGACTAGATTAGATACATGTTCTTAGTAAACAGAGAAATTTTAGTCATCATAGGCTAATGAAACTCTTGGTGGTGATCGATCTGCTTCAACAGGTGGAACAGCGGTTACAGAATCAAACATTCAAATGGATTCATTCGAAAATTTTGAGTCCAAAAAGAGACATTTTACATATTCAGAGGTGCTGAAGATTACCAACAACTTTCAGAAAGTTCTTGGGAAGGGTGGATTTGGAATGGTTTACCATGGCTATGTAGATGATACTCAAGTTGCTGTGAAAGTACTCTCTCCATCATCAGTTCAAGGATACCAACAGTTTCAAGCAGAGGCATGTTAACCTCAAGCATGTAGAATAGTGAGCTCATTTATGCATAATTACATATGTTGGAACAAAATGTGACTTGGCCATTCAATTTGCAGGTTAAACTACTTATGAGAGTTCATCACAGAAACTTGACTGGCCTTGTTGGATATTGCAATGAAGGAACAAACATGGCTCTCCTCTATGAATATATGGCCAATGGAGATTTGGAATCACATCTCTTGGGTATGGTTTTGGTCACTTACGAAATAAAAGCTTTGTCACTACACCTAGTTTGAGTATAATATCAAACGGATCTAGACAAAGTTTAGGATTTCTAATGTTTTCCAAACAGGTAAAGATAGCGCTGCAATCTTGAGTTGGGAAAGTCGACTTAGAATAGCGGCTGATGCAGCACAAGGTTAGCCAGTGAAGACTTATTCAATGCTATCCTGTTCAATTTGCAGTAATAGAATTTGGAATGCAGGACTGGAGTATCTTCACAATGGTTGTAAGCCACCAATTATCCACAGAGATGTGAAGACAACAAATATTTTGTTAGCTGAAAACTTCCAAGCAAAGTTGGCTGATTTTGGCCTATCCAGAATGTTCCCAACTGATGAAGGCACTCATATGTCAACAGCTGTTGCTGGCACACCTGGATACCTTGATCCTGAGTAAATTCCCAGCTACATCACTTCTTTATGCATCATTTTTGCTTCTGAAATAAATAAAAAAATTCAACACTAGGCACTATATAAAACCTCAATTATGCACAGTTGAGATCTATAATTTAGTCAAATGGTTTGGCTTGCAGGTACCACATAACAGGCTGGTTGAATGAGAAGAGTGATGTATATAGCTTTGGAGTTGCTCTCCTGCAGATAATAACTAGCCGACCTGTGATATCAAGAACATCCCAAGTGAACAGTCATTTGAGTCAGTGGGTTAGCTCCATGCTTTCTACTGGGGATATCAAAAGTATTGTTGATCCTAAGTTACGAGGAGATTTCGAAATCAACTCTGCATGGAAGGCTGTTGAGTTGGCAAGGGATTGTATGTCTGAAATGTCAACTGAAAGGCCAAACATGAGTGAGGTGGTGACAAGACTCAAAGAGTGCCTGGGAGCAGAGTTGGCTCGACTAAATGAAAGTCGTTCGAGTGGAACAACAGATTCATCAATTGTGTTCTCCATCAATTCTGGATTTAGTCCTTTGGCGCGGTAATTAATTTGTACAGAAAGTAGATTCCACAAGCAGGGCCTCTCCAAGTATTTTCATTTATCATGTCAACCTTGCATACGATTTGAAAGTTGTAATGATACTCCTATCAGTGATTGTTAAATTCCTAGTGGCATGGGGAATAAAAGAACTGGAAGCCATGCTTAACTAGAATTATCCTCATGTCACTGTTTAATACACTTGAAATAATCCTTTTTTCTAGAGTTATGGGCATTTGTTTTCTGTGTTCTGAGTAGATGGGTATGCTATATATATATATACTTCAAGCTCTCCTTCACTCAGCAAAGCTCTTACTCCTGGTGAATGGCAGTCAACAGGTTATTATGCATTTTTTCGATGAGTGAAAAATTATCAATCGAGCTAAATTCAGTGTTTTTATCAGCAACTCTATTGTTTCTTCTTTGGAATGAAGTTGGGTTCAACTCCGTTTACTTACTTGCTTGGTTCCATTACGTTTCTAATTTTAATTTCTTTTCTTATAGTTTTACTCACTGTTTGAAAAAATGGGCACCTAGGCCGATTAGGTGGCGCCAAGACGGAAAAACCAAGCTACAAGCTTTATTATGATGTTGGGCGGGCACATAAGGCGATACCGATTAATCGAAAATTAAGCGTGGCGTCTAGCGATTAGGCGGTATTAAATGGTATTAGACGCTTGATTTTTTTAAGTTTAAACCCTAATGCTATTAATTCCTAATTTCCTATTATGCTAAATGCCTGAATCTCGATTCTCTCCACTCTCTCGAGTCTCGACTCTCAATACCTCTCTTTCCTCTCGCCACTGCACGCCACTGCCTGCCCCACCGCACCCCGCTGCTCGCCCCACCACACGCCGTTGCTCGCCCTACCGCACGCCTCTCGCACGCGCACGACGATGCTCCCCACCGAACGTCTCTGTTTGCACAACTGCACGCCTCGTACGCCTTACGTCGCTGCTCTCTACCGAATGTCGCTGCTCGCCACCGCACGTCGCTACTTGGGTATGTCAGCTCCTCTCTCTGTGGTTAGATTGGATGGGTATGTCAGGTTTTGGATATATAATAAATTGGGGCTCTACATGTGATAATATGATTGAATTGAATTTGAATTAGGGCTCTACAATCCAAAGGGATCAAGTCCATTTCTAGTCCCATCGACAGCTATGAAGTCATGCAAAAATCATTAACAGAAGATAGGAATCAAGTCCTGCAGGACCAAAATTCACCAAATTAAAATGTTATTGTGATTGAATTGGATTGTGAATTACGAATTTAAGATGTTGTTGTTATTGAATTGGATTGTGAATTAGGTGAAATGGCAAGTAATACGTTGTCGTCTTCTTCATCCGCATCCTTTGCAATGTCGGAAACTCCTTCCCTACCTTTGAAGCGTAATTCAAATGATGTTGGATGGAATTATGGGGAGTTGGTCGATAAGAAGGATAAACTCAAGTGTTTGTTGTGTGGACATGTTTCGAATTCAGGCATATATAGATTGAAGCAACACATTACTCATGTCGGTGCAAATGTGTCTAGGTGTCCAAAAGCTTCAGATGGTGAAAAAGCTAAATGTTTAGCGGCACATGAAGAAGTGAAGAATAAGAAGAAACAAAAACAAGTGCATGCAAAAGAAGTGAGAGAAGAAGTTCAACTTGATCAACAAGATGTAGTTGAAGGGCAAGGACCAAAGGCACACTTTCTTGGTCCTATGGATAGGTTTGCAAACCCAATCAGTCCGGATTCCTTGTTAGATAAAGATCAACAAACAAAGATGCAGCAACCAAATATCAATGAAGCACTTTTCAAGGAAAGAACATAAGAGGTGCATCGATTTTTGGCTAGATGGATGTATGAAGCCGGTGTAGCTTTTAATGCTATTGATTGTGATAGCTTCTTGAGACTTGTAGAAGCGGTTGGTAAATTTGGTCCGGGATACAAACCTCAAAGCCAATATCAACTAAAAGAGCCATTGTTAAAGGAAGAGGTTGGGAGAACAAAAGAGTTACTCAAGAAGCATGAAGAAGAGTGGACTAGAAATAGTTGTTCTATCATGTTGATGAGTGCATAGAAAAAGTTGGGCCTCAACGTGTGGTTCAAATTGTGACGGACAATGCTACTAACAATATGACGAAGGCGGAATTGTTGAAGGTGAAGAGGCCAAATATATTTTGGACTTCATGTTCCACTCACACTATCAACCTTATGCTCAAAGATATTGGCAACCAACCAAGGTTCAAAAGTGTCATTGATAAGGCAAAAGCCTTCACTATATTTGTGTATGCACATCACAAGACGTTAGCAATGATGTCAAATGCCACGGGTGAGAAAGATTTAGTGAGGACAGGAGCTACTAGGTTTGCATCTTCTTTTCTATCTTTACATAGCTTACATGATAAGAAAGTTGAATTGAACGCTATGGTCACTAGTGATGATTGGGATAAATGCAAACACTCCAAGACATAAAAAGGGAAAGCCGCTTATAGTGCTATCGTGAGCCCTAATTTTTGGGGTGGTGTTTCAACTTGCTTGAGAGTGTTTTATCCTCTACTTAAGGTGTTACACATTGCTGATGGAGATACTCTCAATGGGATTTATGCATGGAGAATTGCAACAAGCAAAGGAAGAAATCAAATGTGTGTTCAATGGTCAAGCAAATTTGGTTAATCCTATCCTAAATGCAATTGAAAGGAAAGGTAGTGGAAGAATTGATTGTTCATTGCATTTGGTGGGTTATCACTTGAACCCTTACTATTTCTACAAGCTTGCAAGCAATGGTGGAGTTCTTCCGGCTCCTATTATGGATGCACTTTTTGCGTGTGTGGATAAGTTCTTTTTAGGTGATGACGAAAGACAAGATGAAGTGTTAAATGTAGAGTTACCAAAATATAGATCGAAACAAAAGACTTTTGGAAAAGTTTATGCCGAGAGGGCATGGAAAATGATTGGTGAAACTAAAGATCCGGATATTTAAATTGTTCTTTTCTTATTCACTTATTGTATTAGTGTGAATTGTGAAATGATGTTTATATTTGTTGATTATTCATTGTGTTGGACTCCTTAGTTACATGGTGGTGCAATTATGGAGGTGATGCACCTACATTGCAAATGATGGCTATAAAGATTATCTCTTTGACCACAAGTTCATCCGGTTGCGAGAGAAATTGGAGCACTTTTGAAGGAGTAAGTGTTTTTTGTACTTTAGTTTAGAATTTATTTAATGAATTAGCTATCGTTACTTTGTTTTGATTTTAGGTGCATACAAAAAAAAGAAATAGGCTTGGTACAACAAGATTGAACAATCTTGTTTATGTGTAATTTAATGCTAAGATCCTTAACAAGATGAAAAAAGCAAGAGATCCGCTTCTTGCTAATGATGCTAGCAAGGCACAAGGATGGCTAATTGAAAATGTCGATGATGAAGATCTTGAATTTGATCTTACTTCGGATGGAGATGATAGTGTTGAAGAGTCCATAACACGAGAAATTAGAAAACTTGATGATGATATTGAAGAGTCCGAAGATGATACTGAAGATGAAAGAAATGATGACATGTTTGAGTTCTGCAATTTGGAGTGATCATTTCACTTGAGAAAATTATTATTTTTGTGTGTTTTTTATTTTGATTTGTATTTTAATGACATTTTTTGAGACATTTCTTTATAATTTTTATTATAATATATTGTAATATATCATATAAATATATAAAAAAATCCGCCTAATTACCGCCTAATCACCGATTAAACTCCGTCTAAACTGTTAGGCGCTAGGCAGTAGTTGCACCTCCTGTCGCATCCCGGGACTATTTCCGGCCCCGAGACACGACGGTAATCGCCGTGATCCCGGACTAATGAATAACCAATCGTTATCTGACGTATTGACTACCCACTAGGCCGAAACCACAAGGCTAATATAAATAAAATGACATAATTGGGAGGAGCAGATGAATAAATAAATAAAGTAGTATACAAGTGCGGAAGGTAGCGTACAAGACTCAGACTACAAGATACATGAAAAGTCTAAGTTAGTAAATTTACAACATGGGCCAACGAGCCAAATACACGTGGATAAAAGCTCGAAAGGTCAGAGTGCGCCAAATGCGTCCAAACCAACAGTCACGGAGATCGAAAAACTGAAGTACCACGAAGGATGAAAAGCTCATCAAGGGTGATCCTAAAATACAGATGCTGAACAGCACGCGTTGCCAAGCCCCTAGTCACCGATCCATCTCTTCTAAAGCAAGTCTACCAGGTACCTGCAAAGTAGGGGTGAGCACTCGTCCTCGCTAACCTAAAAGGGGCCGAACCCAACCAACATAGGGTTTGAAAACAAAGGTATAGTTCTCATAAATAGATACTACATATAGCTTTCACCGGTGATTAAACAGTTCGTAAAACATGCAACAACCAAAAACTGTATTTGGTTTTCATAGGCAGATTTAAATAAATTCATTTTCCCATGTGCCAATGCTAACATCAATAAGACTGAGCGCTCAAAGTAACAAACAGCCTGCAGGGCTTCACGGATCTGGGTGGCCGAATCCCGGGTTTGTCTTCACAGCAAACCGGGGCCAACTACCTATGCGCTTGAAAACGCGTAGTAGCGAGAGTGTCCATTTACAGCTAATGCCCAACAGATCACTCATAACAACACCGCACTTACGACTCGCATAACTCTGTACGAGATGAGCATAAGCGGGAAAAATAAAATAAACAGGGCATTGCCCCTCCGGAGGTTCACGGTAATCGACACCGTGGGAAAACATAGGCTAAACACTAGGTCCCGTCACTCTCAGGCCAAGTACCGGAAATCAGGACAATGGTACTACTTTTTGATCCGAAACATCATATGTGTCTAGCCTCGGTTTTCTAAACATTTTATAAAGCGATAAAGTAAGAAAACATATATCGCGAGGCATCGACTATGCATAATAAACATCATATCATATTACTTTTATATCATAGAGCACTACACAAATTAAAATGCCACTAACCCGGAAGTTACGGCTCACCCTACCTGTTATGACGAAGACGAAATCCTCGTGCTCCAAGCCTCAGTCCTTAAGTTCTGAGTGTAGGCGAAATCCTGAATCCGTCACAAGAGAAGTTAACGACTAAACAAGTCGAAAGTAAAAACGTAACGGTCATTCTATGGTCAACTACCCACTTTCCTAGTTTGACTAGGAAATGTCAAAGGTTGACCTTAGGGTTGACCAAGTCATTCCTGGGTTGACCAAGGAATTGACCAAGTCCACTGAGTTGGTAAAAGTTGACCAAAACTAGATAAACTCAACAAACTTTTTGTTTATGTTCTCCGACAATAGAGTCTAACTATTGGATGTCTCGATTCTCGAACCGGACGAGAATCGGGATTATTACTCATTTGGTACTTACGTCTTTCCATCGCCTGTTTAGTTTTTAAAACCTTTAAACCATTTAACCGTAGCGGTACAACATAAAAATCGGTCTTCTACGGTAAATGTCAAAAGTCAACCATGAATAGTAAAAGTCAACAGCCAAAAGTCAACCAATGAATAGTAAAATTCAAACCGGTCAAACTGTGAATAGTAAAAGTCAACTGGTAAATAGTAAAAGTTAACCGGTCAAACTGTAAATAGTAAAAGTCAACCAGTCAAACTATAAAATAGTAAAAGTCAACATGTAAATAGTAAAAGTCAACCGGTCAAACTATAAAATAGTAAAAGTCAAACAGTAAAACAGTGAAAATGGCAGGTTGTAATATTGACAACTGACAGGGGCATTTTGGTCAAATCACCTCATGGTAAAACTGTAAAAATGTAAATCTACCGCGGTAAAAACCAGGGTTTTTACCCCTTTGTATACCAGTCGATTGGTTCGCCGGAAAATGAAGCTTTTTCGGCCAAACCAGTCCCCAACACCTGCAAAAACAACTTCTAAACTATCCCAACAACACATCAAGCTAAAAATCAAGAGAAAAGGTGGAGAATTTACTCTCGAAGCATTTTCCTGGGTTTTCCGGCAGACCTCCTCCGGCGGAGCTCCGCTCGGCTCCTCCTTCCTCCTCCTCGCTCCTGAGCAGCTCCTGGTGGCGCCAGGGAGCTTCCTTGCTAGTCCTGTGGGCTGGTTCGACTCGATGGTGGATGCACAGTGCTTCGGGTCTTCCTCAACTGGGCGGCGCTCGCGGCGGCGCTGGCGTGGCTGAAGGTCAGGGCTAGGTCGCCGGGGCTGTGCGACCTCGATGGTGGCGGCAGTGAGGGCAGACGCGCGCCTGGTGGTGGAGCAGCTGGTTCAGCTGTGGCTGCTCGAAGAGAGAGGGAGGTCGAGCAGAAAAGGAAAGAAGGAGAAGGGAAGAAAGAGAAAGAGGAAAGGAAGAAAAGGAAAGAAGAAAAAGTGGAAAGAGATAAGGGAGAGAGAAAGAAAGGTTTTTATAAAACCTTTCAACGGCCACGATTCGTCGAATGAATCCAACGGCTACGATCTCTTCCGACTTTTAAAATAACGAAAACTCAAAAACGTTTTTTTTGTAAAACACACATTGAAATAAATTAGTCAAATCATGTCCGAAAAACAAGACAAATACGTAGAGTGTCGGAAAAACATTCCGTAAATACTCATACTCAAGCGACGACGTTCGCTCTAACATTAAAATATTAGAGTGCATTCTCGACGTACCGAAAAGAAGTCGTAAATAAACCCTAGATGTGTCGGAAAATTAATAAAATTAGTCGGGGTATCACACTCTACCCCACTTAAAGAAATTTCGTCCTTGAAATAAGACAAGACGTCAATCGAGGTGCTAGTAAGTCTTCCGCATAACTGTCTCAAGCTCTCAAGTAGCTCTTCTTCACCATGATGATCCCATTGCACTTTCACAATTGGAACCTCTCGGTTCCTGAGCTCTCTCACATCATGATCCAAGATGCGGTATGAACTTTCCTCGTAAGGAACATCATTGCGCAGCTGCACACCTGTCCAAACAATAATCTGTGGGGCTCCCGATGGGCTTCCCGTAATTGTGACGTGTGACACATCATACATACACTGCAACTGTGGCGGCAAGTGAATCTGATAAGTAATATATCCAACTCTCTGGGCTATCTGAAAGGCCCAACTCTTCCTACAATGATTACCAAAGCTTGGATGTGACTCGTGGGTCACGATCTGAGATGACCGATACTCTCTAGTATCACATGAAGTCTGATCACTTCACTAAAGCACAAATCGGCAAGGTACTGAGTCAATTCATCTTGACGGGAATAAAATGAACAGATTCCGTCAATCAACTGGTGCATCTACACGACGTCTCATGCGGGGATGCTCAACAAGATGCCTCTAGTGGCTAACCGTGAGATTTATTGTGTAATGCTCTAACTACAGTGGTAGGGAAAATCTACACGCCTCAACTCTGACTTGTAAAGTCAATAAGATAAACAGCTCAGTGGTGTTAGCTAGCATGAACTGTAACCCCATAACACGTAATCTCAAAACAGAGACTACCTCTCAAACAATCAAGGTTGACCACAACAAACTGAAGGGGTTACCAAAATACAAACATAGATAAGAGGTCACAAACTCTTTCTTTCTTCAAAACTCATATCACTATTAAATAAATGTCAAAGAAATACAAAAACCCAATTCACTACCGGAATAAGTATCATAGCCGACGAATATTTAATTATCAGGCCGACGAAATTTTTTTTCGTCGGCTAAAGTCCATTTTAGCCGACGAAAAAAACTTTCGTCGCCTAAGTGAAATTTTCGTCGGCTAAAAGTCCACTTTAGCCGACGAAATGTTGTGTCGTCGGCTAAAATAGTTTTTTTCGTCGGCTATAGTCTGTGAACTATAGCCGACGAAATTTTAAAACTTTGGCCGACGATATGTATAATTTCGTCGGCTAAAATGCTTTATATTTCCAGATCTAGACAGTAGCTGATTTGAAAGAAAAAACGAGAGAAAAAGTTTTGGGGTTGGCGAAATTGTTGGGTGTTGTCGAAATCTGTCCGAAATTAGTTTGTGGCGCTATATATAGGTACGTATATGTATATATTTTGTTTTTGAGTTGATTTAAGAGTTTTATTTTCGTTATGCACATTGATTTTGAGTTTTAATTAGAGTTGATTATATTGTGTTTTAATTAGAGTTGATTATATTGTGATTGAGTTGATCGATTTGAGTTTGATAATATATATGAAGTTGTTGTTATATATATATATTAATTTGATTATATTAATTAGTAATTATTATATTTATTAATTGTACGTTAACTGCAGATATAATATAAATTGAATGATTCGTAAATTTAATTAATTAGCGTTTATACATATATATTATGTTATTTTCTCAGGATATGGATAAGAGTTAGATTTCGCTTCCAAAATGGGACAAAAGATATGCTAAAGGAGTTGTTAGTTTTATTGAATATGTGATCAATAATGCTAAAGGGAATACAATTTTCTATTGTCCGTGCACTAAATGTCAGTGTCGCAGCGATATGTATCAATTTCCAATTGACAAGGTTTGGCAGCACCTTCAAAGTAATGAGTTTTGGGAGAAGTACACATGTTGGATATATCACGGTGAAACATCATCAAGGGGTCCGCATGATCATGGGCAATTTTCTGAGACGGGCAGTACATCCAACGATCCAACAACGGCCTTCATCAACGATATGTTTCCTTATGAGAGGGGTGTATGCTCTGAAGGACCGTATATGTCTGACCCGGTGCAGCCCTTCCCTAGAGTTGTCAACACTGCTGGTATTGACAGGTACAACAAACTACTTGCTTTGCAACAGACCCCTGTGTACCCCGGTTGTCAGAAAACGGTTCTTGAAAGTGTGATGGACGTTATGAAGATTAAAGTTGAGACAAAATCGACTGTGAAGGCTGTTGATGAGTATCTACAGTACACTGCTTCGATGCTGCCCCACGGTCATCGTCTTCCTACCACTCATCATAAGGTCCGATGTATACTGAAAGATCTTGGGCTTTCCTACATCAAGATCCATGCATGCAGATATGATTGTGTTCTCTTCTAGGGTAAAGATCCAGAAGGGAATGACCTTGGTGACCTTGACACATGTCCAGTATGTCAGAGTGACAGGTATAAGTTGACTCCTGCAGGCAATAGGAAACCTATGAAGGTACTTCGGTATTTCCCGTTGAGGGATAGGCTGGAACGGTTGTACATGTCATCACACACGGCCAAATCTATGAGATGGCACGCTGATAGGGAATTGCAAGGCGAAGATACCCTTATACACCCTGCTGACGGGGAGGCCTGGAAGCATATAGACAGGGAGTTTCCTCATTTTGCGTCTGAGGTCCGAAATGTGAGGCTCGGGCTCTCATCCGACGGGTTCAATCCTTTTGGCAACATGAGTCTTCAATACAGTGTATGGCCGGTGATTTTGGTACCATACAATCTTCCTCCATGGATGTGCATGAAGAAGGAATACAATATGTTGAGTTTGTTGATTCCGGGACCCGGTTATCCAGGGAAGTGTCTCGATGTGTATTTGAGACCCTTGATTGAAGAGCTTAAGTTTTTTTGGGACGTTGGTCATCCCACTTATGATAAGTTCATGCACGAGATGTTCCAGATGCATGCTATGGTTGTTGGTACCATTAGTGATTTTCCTGCTCGTGGGATGTTGTCGGGCAACGTTGTTAGGGGATACAAGGCTTGTCCAGAGTGCCTAAGCGATGAGGGGAGCAGTAGTCATTGCAACAAGATATGTAGATTGGGTCACCGTACTCTCCTTCCGTATGATCACGAATGGCGGTTCGATGACAAGGCATTTGATGGGACTGTAGAACTTGGTGTGCCTCCTAGAAGATGGACAGGGGATGAAATTTTAGCAGTGCTTAATGAGTATGATTTTGGGCAGCTCAGCAATCATCCCAATATAGTGGCGGCAATACCTGACAGACCCGACAGGTATAAATTTTGGACACATAAGAGCATATTATGGGAACTCCCATACTGGAGTAAGTTGTTGATCAGGCACTACCTAGATGTGATGCACATAGAAAAGAATGTGTGTGACAGTGTGGTGGGAACCGTGCTGAACTTGGAGGGAAAGACGAAAGACGGTCCGAAGGCACGCATTGATCTTAAAAAAATGGAGATACGAAGACATTTGTGGTTGAAAGAAGGGAAGAAAAAAATGCCTCAAGCTCCGTACACCGTGAAGCCTGAACAGAAGAACGTAATTTTCAGGTGGTTGAGTTCTGTGAAGTATCCTTCAGGCTACGCAGGAAATATAGCCCGGTGTGTAAACATTCGGGACAATAAAATGTACGGGTTAAAGAGTCATGACTGTCATATTCTGCTACAACGGCTCTTCCCTATTTTCATTCGACCATTCCTTCCCCGTCAGGTGGTGGAGCCGTTAGTAGCGTTGTCAAGATTCTTCCAGAAGTTATGCACAAGGGAAGTGACAAAATCTGATCTCCGGGAAATGCAACAGGACATTATTTATATCATGTGTAAATTTGAGAGAATATTTCCTCCAAATTTTTTTGACATCATGCCGCACCTGATGATCCATCTTCCCGAGCAATTGTTGCTTACCGGTCCAGTACACTATACTTGGATGTATCCTATGGAAAGGTATGTTTTTTACACCGGTACCTAATGTTTTTATTGTACATGTTCATTGTATAATCGTAACATATGACAACAAATTTATTTATTTACAGACAACTTGGAGACTACAAAGCTTATGTGGCTAACAAATCCGCGCCTGAAGGATGTATAGCAGAAGCATATATTGCGCACGAGTGCGTCACCTACATGAAGTTGTATCTAGGAGCATTGAAGGAAACTCCACAGACCATGCCGGTTGATGAACCGAAGTTTAACCTTTCCATAGTCTCAAATGATGTTGAAGTTTATGGAATTTTACCAGAGTCCTACAAGTTGCAACCCCATGAGCTCGTCATAGCCCATTGGTGGGTATTGATTAACTGTCAAGAAGTTGAATATTGGAAAGACATCCATCTACACTGTCCAGACATTCAAGGTGATCTCGACTACCACAACAAGGAGTTCGCGAACTATTTTGGCGATTGGGTATGTAATTCTCCAATTTTGTATGTTGCAAGTCTCCTTGATTGCATAATTATTCATATTAATTTATACTACATTGAATCTTTGGTTGCAGATGAACCATATTCAATTTGATGGTCACCCAAATTGGTCTCACGAACTAAGACTTCTAGCTATGAAGCCGATAATGTCAAGAGTTTACCCGATGTGCAAGGTCAATGGCGTGCAATTTATATGTGAAATGAGAGACAACAGACGAAGAACACAGAATTCTGGGGTTATGGCGCATGGTGGCCGGAATGGAGTTGATTATTATGGTGTTCTTGATTCAGTGGTGGAACTCGTTTATGGGCAAGGCATGACCGTGCACCTGTTCAAGTGTAGATGGTTTGATACTAGAAGCTCGCAGAGCATGAAGATTGATCAGTACGGGATTTTATCGGTGAACACTGGCACAAGCTGTTACGAAGATGACCCCTTTGTTTTTGCGACATCGGTGAAACAAGTGTTTTATCTTGATGACCTTGTTAAGGGTGACGCGTGGAAAGTAGTCAATCTTGTGCACCCTCGAAACATTTACCGGGCGGCTACACTTGGAGAGGCCGAAGACGAGGAAGAAAATGTTGCGTATCAAGAACACAGTGCAATAGATATTCCTGACTCCTCTACAATTCGCCTTAATAATTTTAAACCGGGTCGTTCGGTTCGAATTCGTGATTTAGACGCTCGCCTTATTGATGTGGATCCAAATCAAGAAACAGAAGACGACTCTTGTGATGTAGAAATGCATAGATTACCGGAAATTAATTCTGACACCGAAGAAGACTCATCGGATGATTCTGATTACGAGCCTTCTTAGTTATTTGAATTTGTACTACAATTTGATGCGTTTTATATGGTACAAGCTCTACAATTCATAATGTATCTGAATGTTGGTTATATATGCAGGAAATTGTTATGGGTACGGTTAAACCAACTGTTTTTTTTATCTATTTGACAGTTTTAGCCGACGAAATATAACATGTTTCGTCGGCTAAAAGTATCTTAGCCGACGAATACCATAATATTTCATCGGCTAAACCCTAAACCCTAAAGTATAGCCGACGAATACCCTAATATTTCGTCGGCTAAAGTTAAATGAATAAAATAATAATTTATACCGCTAGTTGCGTCTCCTCGATATGAAACTATTTGTAGTTGACGGTCCGGACAGAATACGTATTTTAGGTGGCCAAATCACCGTTTGTTTGTGTTTAGGGGTTTGACCAACGGGATTGACCGTGCGGATCGAGCCCTTACGTGTGTCTGATTATGCTGAAATTTTACCCTCACACATGTTTCAACATAATGATGATATCTGACGGTCGGTTTTCTGTTTCACAAGATGGATTGTCACAATCAAAGTATGCCTACTAATGTTGTATAACTAATTGACCAAGTGTTAAGTAAATGTTCCGTTTTAAAAACAAACTATACGTAGATGCTTCAAACAAAAAAAGTCGTGAGATAAGATATGACCGGAACGATGAAATATGTCTACGGTTGAAATTTCACGTAATTCCGATAAGTTTCGGTGCCAATACTTGCGGTCATTGCATTTTTTCTATTCGTTCGCCATAGAGGACGCCCTATCTCCGACGGTTATTTTTCGTATAAATTTTATACCGCTAGTTGCGTCTCCTCGATATGAAACTATTTGTAGTTGACGGTCCGGACAGAATACGTATTTTAGGTGGCCAAATCACCGTTTGTTTGTGTTTAGGGGTTTGACCAACGGGATTGACCGTGCGGATCGAGCCCTTACGTGTGTCCGATTATGCTGAAATTTTACCCTCACACATGTTTCAACATAATGATGATATCTGACGGTCGGTTTTCCGTTTCACAA
The DNA here is from genome assembly GCA_951800085.1 of Comarum palustre. Taxonomy (NCBI): domain Eukaryota; kingdom Viridiplantae; phylum Streptophyta; class Magnoliopsida; order Rosales; family Rosaceae; genus Comarum; species Comarum palustre. Next base: position 13,926,817 of record OX637572.1, on the reverse strand, counting down.
GATGGATTGTCACAATCAAAGTATGCCTACTAATGTTGTATAACTAATTGACTAAGTGTTAAGTAAATGTTCCGTTTTAAAAACAAACTATACGTAGATGCTTCAAACAAAAAAAAGTCGTGAGATAAGATATGACCGGAACGATGAAATATGTCTACGGTTGAAATTTCACGTAATTCCGATAAGTTTCGGTGCTAATACTTGCGGTCATTGCATTTTTTCTATTCGTTCGCCATAGAGGACGCCCTATCTCCGACGGTTATTTTTCGTATAAATTTTATACCGCTAGTTGCGTCTCCTCGATATGAAACTATTTGTAGTTGACGGTCCGGACAGAATACGTATTTTAGGTGGCCAAATCACCGTTTGTTTGTGTTTAGGGGTTTGACCAACGGGATTGACCGTGCGGATCGAGCCCTTACGTGTGTCCGATGATGCTGAAATTTTACCCTCACACATGTTTCAACATAATGATGATATCTGACGGTCGGTTTTTCGTTTCACAAGATAAAACAAATAAATTGTGCATGAACTTACTAAATAATTATAAAATATACTTTAGCCGACGAAATTACTAACATTCGTAGTAATTTCGTCGGCTAAAGTCCAACTATAGCCGACGAAATTACTTAAAAAATTTCGTCGGCTATAGTTGGACTTTAGCCGACGAAATTAGGGTTTTGTCGTCGGCTAAAGTCCAACTATAGCCGACGAATTTTTTATTTCGTCGGCTATAGTTCTTCCTATATATTCGAACCCAGCGACAGAACCCCCACTTTCTCCACTTCTCCACTTTCGGCCGGACTCGTTCTCCCTCTCCTCTCGATTTTCTTTCGCCATTTTCGACGGTTTCCGGCCTCCACTCCGTCTCCCTCATCTCCCAAACCAATTAGGTATGAAATTTCATGTTTATATTGTATTATGGAACAAATTTGGGTTGTTTTTTCAATATATTGCATTATATTGAATTGTGTTGAATTATATTGTGATAATGTTGAATTGTATTATGTTGTGATAATGTTGAATTATATTGGGTGTATTTACTGAATTTGGGTGTATATTTGGTTGTATTTGGGTGTATTTGGGTGTATTTGAGTGTATTTGGGTGTATTTAGATGTATTTGGATGTATTTGGGTGTATTTGGGTGTATTTAGTATATTTGGATGTATTTGGGTGTATTTAGTATATTTGGGTGTATTTAGTATATTTGGATGTATTTTGGGTGCATTTGGATGTATTTGGGTGTATTTAGTATATTTGGATGTATTTGGGTGTATTTAGTATATTTGGGTGTATTTGGGTGTATTTAGTATATTTGGATGTATTTGGGTGTATTTAGTATATTTGGGTGTATTTGGGTGTATTTAGTATATTTAATATATTTGCGTATATTACAATATTATTTGGGGTATATTGTTCATTTTTTATTTTATTTGGTATATTGTTCATTTTTAATTTAACAAAATATTAATTATTTTTTTTAGGATGAAAGGATTATTCAGCAGATCAAAGAGTTCGAAGGGCCGGAGTGATCGTCAGAGGGAACGTCTAGCAACCCTCGAGGTTCGTTTCAGGGCCCAATGACGGCCCGACGGGCGTCTCTTCTGGAGCCGACACATTCCTCCAGGCAGCCAGATGGCCCTCCCGCCTCCAGGCCGCCTAGCGCCCCTCGCTCTTCCGGCCAGCCGGACGCCTCTCGCTCCTCCAGGCAGCCTAGCGCCCCTCGCTCCTCTGGCCAGCAGGACGCCCCTCGCTCCTCCAAGCAGCCTAGCGTACCGCGCTCCTCCAGGCAGCCCAGCGGCCCTCACTCCTCGAGGCAGTTGTGGCCTCCGACTCAGGCGGAGGTGTCTGCACCACGTATGCCTGAGATACGTAGGGCACCGGCACCGGGCCCTAGTGCATCGGAGGGTGGGTCTTCCGGGGTACAGATGCCGCCGCCTCTTCTCTTCCTTCCGCGCTTCATACCGGCAATACCTGCAGTCGATGACTCAGGGGCGCCGATTTATCCACTACCCCCCAGGTGACCCCATCAGCGGTGTACCTGTTCGTGCCGTTTGCTACAGAGTTAATTTCTGCTAGGGTATCATCGTCGGCTGCAGAGTCGGAGTCCGTCGCATCCGCCCCAACGCCCTCAGGTAATGATTATATAAGTAATTTGTTATGTTATAATGTTATAATAAAATTAATTTACTAATCATCAATTTATGATAGGTACCGTCGGAGCCAAGCCGACAAGGAAGAAGAGAGGTCCGGTCACGGGGAAAGCTCTCGAGAAGACAGTGAGTACATCGGGAAGGATCATCATTGATACTGACGAGGATGGGAACGTAGTATCGGGCGGCAAGACGAGGATGTACTCTGGCCGCGTGGGAGCGCTTATTAGGGATAGAGTCCCTATGTTGTGGTCAGACTGGGGCGAGGTCCCACAGGAGGTTAAGGACATGGTCCACAACGCCATGTCGGTAAGTATAACAAAATTCATATTTAACATTATTTATTACATTGTAGATTTATGAACGTCTAAAGTAATAAATGTTTAAATGCAGGTGTGGTTTGACGTTCCCGAGTACCTGAGGAACACCTGGGCGGACGTTGTGCACGGGGGAAGGTACGTTGCAAAGTTAAGGACAAAAAAAAACTATGTTTAATTTATAATATTTATATTTTTTTGGCGTATTACAGGTACAAGGAGTGGAAGAACGAGTTACGGACCCACTGGACTACACATGGGAACGAACGTTCCGGCACCCCCCTTGAGTTCCAGTTCAGGGAGTACGAGTGGCGTTGGCTTCTGATATCGGAATTCAACAACCCACATAAACAGGTAATTAAAAATAATTATTTATTATATTGAATTATATTTAATACGTTTTAAAATATTTTACTAATTCGATTCCTTTGTAGGCCGTTTCCCGGGTGAACGCTCAAAACCGGCAACGCAACATGAGGAACCATCATGCCGGTTCTAGACCGTTCGCATCGTTGATGGAGGAGGCGGCCAGGGAACATCCAGAGGTCAACCAGTACGTCTATACGTACGAGAAGGCATATCCTGACTCCCAGGAGGATATTGTAAGTCGTTTTACGTTTTAAAATTTAGTAAATTATATGTATATATATATATATATTTTAAAATGTTAATTAATTTTTTTTCCTATCAAATTAGGCGAGGGTGAGGCAGGCTAGTGACGAGGTGATGGCTGCTATAGTCAGGGAGACATGGCCTGACACGCAAGAGGAAGACATGTCTGAAGCCATGTCCCGGATCGACAGTTCAGATCTCAGCGTTGGGGCCAGGATCATGGGCACAGCCTTCCCACCGCGAGGAAATAACTTCTACTGTCGGGGCCTGGGAAAGAAGGGCGAGGGGGTACTGAAAACCACTCCTGGGTTTCAGAAAAAAGGAGCCTCGACCAGCACCAGAACGACTCAGCTTGAGGCGGAAGTTCAGATGTTACGGGAACAACAAGCCGCCCAAGCAGCATATACTGCCGAAAGAGAGGCCGCCCAAGCAGCATATACTGCGGCTCTACAGGAGTACACTATAGCATCCCATGCCGCCCAGCAGACACAGCAGCAGCAGATGTACCAGTACATGCAAGATTTTATAGCTGCACAGCAGCAGGGACTTCCCCTTCCGCCCATGCCCCCGCCTGTTGTCTTACCTCAGCCGCCGCAACCTCCCCAACAACCTCATCCTGGAGCAGATATTGATTTAGACGATATCGATTTCATTTAGTTTTTTAAGTTTATGAACAATTATTTATTTAGTTTTTTAGGTTTATGAACAAATATTAATTTACTTTTTAGGTTTATTAACAATTTATGAATTGAAAATTTAATGCAAAATGTTTATGTTACTTTAGATGGTGTGTTGTTGTTGGTTATGAAATTGTTTCTGTAATTTGCAGCTTGCTTGGATGGTAATGTATAAATTTTGTTTGGGTTTCTAGTATAAAAAGTACTATAGCCGACGAAATTTACCATATTTCGTCGGCTAAAGTTTTAAAAATTAAAAAATAAATAGACAATAGCCGACGAAATTTGCCATATTTCGTCGGCTAAAAATATCATAGCCGACGAAACTGTGCTAATTTCGTCGGCTATTCTCTATTTATTTTTTAATTTTTTTAAACTTTATCCGACGAATTTTTAATATTATTTCGTCGGCTAAGTGTTGGAGTATAGCCGACGAAATAATATATTGTACTTCGTCGGCTATGCTCTAACACTTAGCCGACGAAATAATATATAAAATTCGTCGGCTAAGTGTTGAAGTATAGCCGACGAATTAAAATATATTATTTCGTCGGCTATACTCCAACACTTAGCCGACGAAATAATATTAAAAATTCGTCGGCTAAGTGTTGGAGTATAGCCGACGACGGACTTTATTTCGTCGGCTATAAGTATAGCCGACGACTTATAGCCGACGACTTCTTAGCCGACGAAAAATGTGAACAGGCCGACGAAAAAATTTCGTCGGCTAAAGTGCTTATCCTGGTAGTGATTCTATCAAAGTGGGTAGTTGATAGGAACGACCTAGATTAGAGAAAGGGAAGAAGAAACAGAATGGAGATGCTTGGAATGATTGAATGAATTCAGAATGGAGGATACAATTGGTCGTTGGAAATAATTCATTTAAGTTTGCCTAGTGTTTTTCAGAGACAGCCCAAAAACTACAAATACCAGCTTTCCAAAAACCTTAGGATGGGTGAATCGATTCAGCCCAAATCAGTTTTTAAAATGTTACCAAACAGCTTTATTAGGCACCAGAATCGCTTTTAGACCAAAAGCAGGTTTCAAAAGCCTCGCGGGCCTTAGCCTCTGCTACCTCCTTGTCTTCTAATCTCGATAGTTTTTTTTTCTTCTTCTCTTTTACAAGTTGACAGCAGTTACAGAAACAAAAGCACATTGGTTAACGTGGTTGACTAGGACTATTCTAATTCATTTGATCACATATTCGACATAGATTTTATGAACTTTAGGTAAATTTAGGGATCCCAACTTTAGAGTAGCCAGATCCGACTGAAATTCCTGTACTAATATTTGGAGCAGCTCATATTTTCCCCTTTTTATTCTAGTTGTTGGGTGATCCATTGACACAGACCTTATAGTATCCCATAACATGTAAAAACATACTTTAACAACATCAATAAATACGATTTTTTGATTTAATGACGTAAATTTTAACTTATAAAGTGGTAAATCTTAAATTCAACTCACAAAAAGCTAGTTGTAACATTTAAGCCACCGTTTCATTGGCTTTAGCCGACCACACAACCCTAGTAGATGTTCAATCATTCATTCTTATTTTTAGATATCGTTGACTCTTTCTTTGATACTCTGAGTTTTTGTCCGAAAATGGTTTAAGACAGCTATGAACATTTGCATGGATTTGGAGTATATGCCACTTGCAGCTTGGTTGTTGACCTTAGAGTAATTACAAATTATGCATATTATGAACCATCTATCACGATATGAACATTGAATTTAACAATTCATTTCAATGGATTATTGTCTACGTTTGCCATATTTTATTCCTTTCAGACACAGAATTGTCAACGTTTCGTGTAGCAATTTCTCTCTTTCTACACTACTACTAGAGAGCAATATATACATTACAAGTTTGATATTGAATATTGAACTTGTTTGGAGCTCAACCATTTTTCGAAGATGATAATCAAGCATTTTCCTTTTGCATTTCTTTCTGGGTTTGCTCTTATACTTTCAGTTCTTGCAGCTGATGGTCAAACAGGTATGCTTTGATTATCCATAACCTGAAACAGAAACTGACAGTTAATGTGCTCACCAACTGTATGAATACATGTCTCACTGACTTTCTGATATCTCAGGCTTCATTAGCTTGGATTGTGGGCTACGAGAAAGTTTAACCTACTCTGAGCCGGATACAGGCATTCAGTACATTTCAGATGAACCCTTTATTGACACCGGAGTAAGTAAAAGCATTGCGCAGGAATATATAGCTACACATCAGCAGCAAGCAGCTCATGTTCGAAGCTTTCCTCAATGGACCAGAAACTGTTACAGAGTGAACATTACAAGTGGCACTAAATACTTAATCAGAGCAAGTTTTGTGTATGGGAATTATGATGGCCTAAATAAACTGCCCAAGTTTGATCTGCACTTGGGACCTAGTTTCTGGGATTCGATCACGCTAGCTGATGCAGCTTCGAGTAATATCAAAGAAGTCATTCATACTCCCTCTGTAGACTACATTCATGTATGTCTTGTCAACACCGGCTCAGGGACACCATTCATTTCAGCATTGGAACTGAGGCCTTTGAAAAACAACACTTACACAACCATAAGTGGTTCACTGGCACTTGAGTATCGCTTGGATGTTGGTTCTAAAACCAATCGATCATACAGGTCATCAGTCCTTCTATTTAGCTACATATACCGATCATCTGCTTCCATTTTCCGATGAATTAGTTTTGCTTATGATGATATACTGATATATATAAATTGCTTTGAATTCAGGTATAACTATGACGTTTTCGATCGACTCTGGTTGCCTTTCGACTTCAGTTTGTGGGGAGAGTTAAGCACCACAGTAGCTTCCATAGTTCCAAATAGCTACCAAATGCCATTTATAGTAATGAGTACTGCAGGCACTCCATTGAACGCTAGTAACCCCATGTATATCGGCTGGAACACGCCCGATACATCTTCTGAGTACTATGTTTATATGCACTTTACTGAAATCCAGGCGCTGAAAGCCAACGAGACAAGATCATTCAATATCACTCTGAACGACAATCCCTTTTATGGACCTCTTGTGCCAGATAACTTGAGTACCATCACTGTTTACAGCCCAGCAGCCTTAACAGGTGGAAACTTTACATTCTCACTCTTCAAAACTGGAAGTTCAACACTGCCACCAATCCTCAATGCCATGGAGTACTACAGAGTCATAGATTTCTCACAGACAGAAACTAATGGAGACGATGGTACACATTCATTATTTCAACTTCTTCTGCTGATTATTTCAGTTAATTATTTATGGAGGATTAACTTGACTAATACAAATGAATGCCTGTGGAAATAACAGTGGTTGCAATCACAAACATAAAGTCAACATATGGAATTGAGAAAAATTGGCAGGGAGATCCATGTAATCCGAAAGACTACGTCTGGGAAGGTCTGAACTGTAGCTCAGACGATCCCCCACGAATCACATCCTTGTGAGTTTGTCCTAGCTAGCTTTCCATGTTCAGTTTTAGCTGAGAACTATAACTAATTAGCTAGTTAGCTATCAACATGGATTCACTTGATGAGTTACTTGAACTTGCAATTAGGGACTTGTCCTCGAGTGGATTGACAGGAGAGATACCTTCCTATATATCCAACCTCGACATGTTACAATCTTTGTAAGTATTAGTTCCAACCAAGCAATTGCTGAATTTATGTACAGTAAATTAATTAATGTATGAATATGGCTGTATTCAGGGATTTATCTGACAACAGCTTAACTGGATCAGTACCAGAATTTCTGACTAAATTGCCAAAACTGAAATTCCTGTGAGTACAGAAAATTTGCTCAGTACAAGAATTAATTCGTGCCTTTTCAATTTGAGTCGTTACTGCAAATTCTTGGTTATCTAGACTAGCAGGTTAATAAATCCTTAATAAATTTGCTCCACCTCTGCAGTAACTTGGAAAAGAACAAGCTCAATGGTTCACTTCCAAGTTTGCTTATAGAAAAGTCCACAAGTGGATCACTATCTTTAAGGTATATTTTAGTCCAAAATCATTTTGCAATATTTTCAAAAGTACTTTCCTTCTGTTTTTAACTTTTATTACAATCTTAGATTCTTTGATGTGGAAGAAGTTATCCTATTAGACCTTGTTGCTCTAATATATACATATTGAATATTATACTGTTGATTAAATTTCCATGACTGATATGCTTCAACCTTATTCTTGATAGGGTCGGAGGAAATGAGAACTTGTGTGCAGCAATTTCGTGCAAAAAAAAGAAAAAGAATGTACTCATTCCAATAATAGCAGCAGTTGGTGGATTTGCTATTCTGTTTGTAGCATTTGCTATATTTTCAAGCATGATAAGGAAAAGAAAACAAGGTACAGCTGTAATATGATTTATCCCAGTAGTTGAAAGTTTTGTTACCTAGAGACTAGATTAGATACATGTTCTTAGTAAACAGAGAAATTTTAGTCATCATAGGCTAATGAAACTCTTGGTGGTGATCGATCTGCTTCAACAGGTGGAACAGCGGTTACAGAATCAAACATTCAAATGGATTCATTCGAAAATTTTGAGTCCAAAAAGAGACAATTTACATATTCAGAGGTGCTGAAGATTACCAACAACTTTCAGAAAGTTCTTGGGAAGGGTGGATTTGGAATGGTTTACCATGGCTATGTAGATGATACTCAAGTTGCTGTGAAAGTACTCTCTCCATCATCAGTTCAAGGATACCAACAGTTTCAAGCAGAGGCATGTTCTAAAACCTCAAGCATGTAGAATAGTGAGCTCATTTACGCATAATTACATATGTTGGAACAAAATGTGACTTGGCCATTCAATTTGCAGGTTAAACTACTTATGAGAGTTCATCACAGAAACTTGACTGGCCTTGTTGGATATTGCAATGAAGGAACAAACATGGCTCTCCTCTACGAATATATGGCCAATGGAGATTTGGAATCACATCTCTTGGGTATGGTTTTGGTCACTTACGAAATAAAAGCTTTGTCACTACACCTAGTTTGAGTATAATATCAAACGGATCTAGACAAAGTTTAGGATTTCTAATGTTTTACATACAGGTAAAGATAGCGCTGCAATCTTGAGTTGGGAAAGTCGACTTAGAATAGCGGCTGATGCAGCACAAGGTTAGCCAGTGAAGACTTATTCAGACTTATTCAATGCTATCCTGTTCAATTTGCAGTAATAGAATTTGGAATGCAGGACTGGAGTATCTTCACAATGGTTGTAAGCCACCAATTATCCACAGAGATGTGAAGACAACAAATATTTTGTTAGCAGAAAACTTCCAAGCAAAGTTGGCTGATTTTGGCCTATCCAGAATGTTCCCAACTGATGAAGGCACTCATATGTCAACAGCTGTTGCTGGCACACCTGGATACCTTGATCCTGAGTAAATTCCCAGCTACATCACTTCTTTATGCATCATTTTTGCTTCTGAAATAAATAAATAAATTCAACACTAGGCACTATATAAAACCTCAATTATGCACAGTTGAGATCTATAATTTAGTCAAATGGTTTGGCTTGCAGGTACCACATAACAGGCTGGTTGAATGAGAAGAGTGATGTATATAGCTTTGGAGTTGCTCTCCTGCAGATAATAACTAGCCGACCTGTGATATCAAGAACATCCCAAGTGAACAGTCATTTGAGTCAGTGGGTTAGCTCCATGCTTTCTACTGGGGATATCAAAAGTATTGTTGATCCTAAGTTACGAGGAGATTTCGAAATCAACTCTGCATGGAAGGCTGTTGAGTTGGCAAGGGATTGTATGTCTGAAATTTCAACTGAAAGGCCAAACATGAGTGAGGTGGTGACAAGACTCAAAGAGTGCCTGGGAGCAGAGTTGGCTCGACTAAATGAAAGTCGTTCGAGTGGAACAACAGATTCATCAATTGTGTTCTCCATCAATTCTGGATTTAGTCCTTTGGCGCGGTAATTAATTTGTACAGAAAGTAGATTCCACAAGCAGGGCCTCTCCAAGTATTTTCATTTATCATGTCAACCTTGCATACGATTTGAAAGTTGTAATGATACTCCTATCAGTGATTGTTAAATTCCTAGTGGCATGGGGAATAAAAGAACTGGAAGCCATGCTTAACTAGAATTATCCTCATGTCACTGTTTAATACACTTGAAATAATCCTTTTTTTCTAGAGTTATGGGCATTTGTTTTCTGTGTTCTGAGTAGATGGGTATGCTATATATATATATATATATATATATATGCTATATATATATATACTTCAAGCTCTCCTTCACTCAGCAAAGCTCTTACTCCTGGTGAATGGCAGTCAAGAGGCTATTATGCATTTTTTCGATGAGTGAAAAATTGGGGCTATACATTGGGGTTCTACATGTGATGATGTGATTGAATTGAATTTGAATTGGGGCTCTACAATCCAAAGGGATCAAGTTCATTTCTAGTCCCATCGATAGATGTGAAGTCCTGCAAAAATCATTAACAAAAGATAGGGATCAAGTCCTGCAGGACCAAAATTCACCAAATTAAAATGTTATTGTGATTGAATTGGATTGTGAATTACGAATTTAAAATGTTATTGAATTGGATTGGATTGTGAATTAGGTGAAATGGCAAGTAATATGTTGTCGTCTTCTTCATCCGCATCCTTTGCAATGTCAGAAACTCCTTCCCTACCTTTGAAGCGTAATTCAAATGATGTTGGATGGAATTATGGGGAGTTGGTCGATAAGAAGGATAAACTCAAGTGTTTGTTGTGTAGACATGTTTCGAATTCAGGCATATATAGATTGAAGCAACACATTGCTCATGTCAGTGCAAATGTGTCTAGGCGTCCAAAAGCTTCAGATGGTGACAAAGCTAAATGTTTAGCGACACTTGAAGAAGCGAAGAATAAGAAGAAACAAAAACAAGTGCATGCAAAAGAAGTGAGAGAAGAAGTTCAACTTGATCAACAAGATGTAGTTGAAGGGCAAGGACCAAAGACACACTTTCTTGGTCCTATAGATAGGTTTGCAAACCCAATCAATCCGGATTCCTTGTTAGATAAAGATCAACAAACAAAGATGCGGCAACCAAATATCAATGAAGCACTTTTTAAGGAAAGAACATAAGAGGTGCATCGATTTTTGGCTAATGGATGTATGAAGCCGGTGTAGCTTTTAATGCTATTGATTGTGAAAGGTTCTTAAGATTTGTAGAAGCGGTTGGTAAATTTGGTCCGGGATACAAACCTCTAAGCCAATATCAACTAAAAGAGCCATTGTTAAAGAAAGAGATTGAGATAACAAAAGAGTTACTCAAGAAGCATGATGAAGAGTGGACTAGAAATGGTTGTTCTATCATGACCGATGCATGGAGCGATCGGAAAAGAAGAAGTATCATGAATCTATGTGTCCATAACAAAGAAGGTGTTACCTTTGATTCTTCTATAGAAGTTTTGGGAGATACACACACCGGAAAATATATTTTTGAGTTCGTTGATGAGTGCATAGAAAAATTTGGGCCTCAACGTGTGGTTCAAGTTGTGACGGACAATGCTACTAATAATATGACGGTGGCGGAATTGTTGAAGGTGAAGAGGCCAAATATATTTTGGACTTCATGTGCCACTCACACTATCAACCTTATGCTCAAAGATATTGGCAACCAACCAAGGTTCAAAAGTGTCATTGATAAGGCAAAAGCCTTCACTATATTTGTGTATGCACATCACAAGACGTTAGCAATGATATGAAATGCTACGGGTGAGAAAGATTTAGTGAGGACAGGAGCTACTAGGTTTGCATCTTCTTTTCTATCTTTGCATAGCTTACATGACAAAAAAGTTGAATTGAAGGCTATGGTTACTAGTGATGATTGGGATAAATACAAACACTCCAAGACAGAAAAAGGGAAAGTCGCTCATAGTACCATCGTAAGCCCTAAATTTTGGGGTGGTGTTTCAACTTGCTTGAGAGTGTTTTCTTCTCTAGTTAAGGTGTTACGCATTGCTGATGGAGATACACTCTCAATAGGATTTATGCATGGAGAATTGCAACAAGCAAAGGAAGAAATCAAATGTATGTTCAATGGTCAAGCGCAAATTTGGTTGATCCTATCCTAAATGCAATTGAAAGGAAAGGTAGCGGAAGAATTGATTGTTCATTGCATTTGGTGGGTTATCACTTGAACCCTTACTATTTCTACAAGCTTGCAAGCAATGATGGAGTTCTTCCGGCTCCTATTATGGATGCACTTTTTGAGTGTGGATAAGTTCTTTTTAGGTGATGACGAAAGACAAGATGAAGTGTTAAATGTAGAGTTACCAAAGTATAGATCGAAACAAGGGACTTTTGGAAAAATTTATGCCGAGAGGGCATGGAAAATGATTGGTGAAACTAAAGATCCGGGTATGTAAATTGTTCTTTTCTTATTCACTTATTGTGTTAGTGTGAATTGTGAAATGATTATTATATTTGTTGATTATTCATTGTGTTGGCCTCCTTAGTTACATGGTGGTGTAATTATGGAGGTGATGCACCTAGATTGCAAATGATGGCTATAAAGATTCTCTCTTTGACCACAAGTTCATCCGGTTGCGAGAGAAATTGGAGCACTTTTGAAGGAGTAAGTAGTTTTTTGTACTTTAGTTTAGAATTTATTTAATGAATTAGCTATCGTTACTTTGTTTTGATTTTAGGTGCATACAAAAAAAAGAAATAGGCTTGGTACAACAAGATTGAACAATCTTGTTTATGTGTAATTTAATGCTAAGATCCTTAACAAGAAGAAAAAAGAAAAAGATCCGCTTCTTGCTAATGATGCTAGCAAGGCACAAGGATGGCTAATTGAAAATGTCGATGATGAAGATCTTGAATTTGATCTTACTTCGGATGGAGATGATAGTGTTGAAGAGTCCATAACACGAGAAATTAAAGAACTTGATGATGATATTGAAGAGTCTGAAGATGATACCGAAGATGAAAGAAATGATGACATATTTGAGTTCGGCAATTTGGAGTGATCATTTCACTTGAGAAAATTATTATTTTTGTGTGTTTTTATTTGGATTTGTATTTTAATGACATTTTTGAGACATTTCTTTATAATTTTTATTATTATATATTGTAATATATCATATAAATATATAAAAAAAATCCACCTAATTACCGTCTAATCACCGATTAAACTCCGCCTAAACTGTTAGGCGCTAGGCAGTAGCTGCACCGCCTAATCTCGGCTAGCGCCTTTTTGAACCTTGGTACTTTTACTTTACTTAGATCTTAGTTTTTGTCATTTTGGTCACTTTTCTTATTTTAAGGAATTTGATTTTTATGTTCCCTCCTTACTTTTGTATTCTTTTATTTTCCTTTTAATAAAATTCAATGAAAGTTTGGACATCTACCCCGTCTTCTGTTAAAAAAATGTACATATGGATGATTCGACCAAACCTTAATTATAACATAGGAAAATGATTTGGGGTCTCAGTGAGAAGAATTTTTTCAGCGCTATGGAAAAATCATGTGACATTGTCTAGTGATGCTATATTCCACTCAAAATTAGACATGTGAATTTTCAGCATAAAAATGTATTTCCGTTATTTTGTCAGACCATTGTTTTAAAATTCTAAACCCTAAACTCTAACCCCTATCACTCTACCCTAAACCCTATACCCTAAACTCTAAACCCTAACCCTAAAACCCTAGTTTGAATTCACTAAATACTCATGAATGTTATTTCACAAAACATTAAAAATATTAGTTTATATTTTAGTTGTAAAAAATCCACATGTCCAATTTTGAGTGGAGTGTAGCACCATTAAGCAATGTCATGTGATTCTTCTGTAGCATCTAAAAATTTCTCCTCAATGAGGCATAAGATTTTATGCCTTAATCCTAGATGTCATGTAATCAAGACACATCATCGATTTAAAATACTATTGTCACACCCCGATATTTTAAATTTTTTTCTTTAGGTGCGACACGTATTTCAATTATAAAATAGAATTTTCAATATCAGAATATGAAAGAAATTGTAATAGAACAACTCAACACTAAACTGAAAATGAACTTTATTACATAGTAACTTACAAAGACGAACAAGTGATCGTTTATGTTTTACTCTAAGAAAGCAAACATTACACAAACAAATTCTACCAACTCTAGTTGATCCTGATCAGTAATCTTTGTTGTTTTCAAACCTGCAAAACTGTAAGGGGTGAGCTCAACCTGCGGCTGAGTAGGGACATAAAACCTTTTCATGGATAATTGAACACAATTGTATATCAATCATAACAGGCATGTCAAACCGTTAATCAATATATCAGAATACACAAGCCTACACGTCTCATACTGTGTACTTTACAGTTTTTCAACTGTGACTTGAATATCCAAACATACAAATTAACTCCCCAACTCGATCAACCCATAATCCCTTCTTTTGCCTGAAAAACATTGATCTCCAAGCCCAAATCACCCAAATATATCAACAATTATCCTGCTGATATTCTAATCCTAATGTGCACACGGGCTCGCTTGAGCTTGATCCCTATAATGTTCAGACCTAACTACACAAAAGAATATTCCAAAAATCACTAAATATCCCCAACTTCATCCCAACTCTTTTACACTTGGTGAACAACATGTTATATGCAAACATGCATACTTACACAAATCCACACATCATTCACAGAATTCTAACATCGTTACATTAACAAGACAAATAATATTAACAAGAATAACATGTACACTTAGCACATAGATCAACATCCAATCATCAAAAGTTCTCCCCAAGACTCCCTACCTTTGTGGATTCTCACATCAAGTTCCTGACCAAGACAACAACAACTTTATATTAATAATGCAACTCATTAGTTCCAGCACACTAGTATAAATGATTTAACTGATAAAACACCATAACAAACACGAAAAGTGTGTGGCTCCTCAAAACATGACAACTGGAAACAAACATTAAAAGCTGCAGTTATGACCCAGTCAGCTTCATAACAGAAACTGTGCAAATCCGTAATGATTTTGACTTCATGGTCTTCTAATGAAACAATCTAGACACAGTAAAGAAGCTCTGAGAGTTGGAATTAATCACTCAAAAAATGTTTTTCTTGAAATAGTTATGATTTTTCAAAGTTCAGCTGCAGTTCTAACATTTTCTGAAAATTTTCGGCAAAGTGCCTAAACTTTGTTTTTAAAGACAAAACAGAAATTCTACAAGGTATAAAGCTTCTACAATTGAACATAAGCACTTCAATGTTTCAAAAGAATGAACACACAAAACTTGTACCTCAAAGACTAACTAAAATTACCAAAATGATAGCTAACAAAGTAAATATATGCACTAGTCTAACTTCACAATATTACAACAACTTTAAGCAATGAAATCCTTGATTTCTACCTTCAACTTTAGGAACTAAAAACAAGTATAGAAACCTTATGATCTAATATCATACCAAAACAAGCAAGAACCAAAAGCAAATTCTAAGATTAAACATAGAGGAACAAAACCAGAAAATTGACTTATTAAGTTTCTGACCCGTAGGGTATTTTGGCTAAAAACATTAGGGTTCGGCTCAGAATTTGAAGTTTGTGTCTTCATAACATATGTAAAGGACAACCTAAAGATCATTTGAGTACTAAAATCACAGAAAACGGAGTGTTCTACAAATACTTATGTTTTTTCAAAATTGAAATCCTGCATCAGCAAAATAACAGATTTTGTCTCAAATCAAGTTTTATTTGAAAAAGATTTCTAAAAGATAGCAAAAATACAAAAACGTTTGATCTTAAAGCTGTACATCATTCTAGATTGATTAACCATTGCAGGAGTACTTATTCAGAAACAAACAAATACTAAATCCTAAGAACCTTGCATAGCAGCTGATGAACAATATCTAAACAGAACAAATAAAAATTCTATATGCATACAAACTAAACAACCTACAATTTCAGAAAATAGATAATCTATAACTTGAAACAAAATATCTAATATACAAGAATGAATACATAATCACAACTAGTTCAGAACCAACAACTGTAAGAACAAAGAATCGAATTGAAAAGAAACACACCTGAACTCTTCTATATCGATTCCCTCCTCTCGCTCTTTCTCGGTCTCTTTAACAAAAACAAAAGAACTATGCAACTATGAAAGAAATCAAAGAAACTAACTTCCATTTATAGGGTATAAAAAGAGGAAGAAAGTGGAGTCCAAGAAATGATTGAAGGAAGTAAAATCGGGCACTCCCACTCAATTCTCTATGGCGGTTTGCAATCGTTTAAGCTTTCTTAAAACGATTATGGCTTTCTAAGGCGGCTAGGTTTCAGATTGGGAAACACCTAGTTGGGAGGAAGAAGAAGAAAGCGATTTCTGGCGTTCTGTTCTTCTTAACGACAACTGATTTCTAACGTTCTGTTCTTAACGATAACCAGTTTTTTCTCAAAAGATGTTTTAAGTTAGGCTGGGTTTGGGTATTGGGCCAGGTCAAAACACTCCTAAACCCAAATAAAAATAAAATTAAATCAAATTCAGCAAATATAAATATATAATATACAAGTAAACAAATATATGCAATATACAAAAAAAATAAACAAAAAGGTAAATATATATAAAAATTTCAGGTTGTTACAACTATGTCACGACATTATTAAATAAAAAAAACAATTGTATATTTTCTAATCTAATGGCTCTATTTATTTTGTATTTCTTATATTAAAAATAATATTTTTACAATTTTTTTGTTTCACAACTTTAAAATGACGTAAAATGTAAACATAAAATTTAAGAAAATGTGAAAATATATATTTTTTTAAAAAATATATACTTGTCTGAAATTGTGAAACTCATATATATATATATATATATATATATATATATATATGGTTCAAGATGAAAATTTATATGTATTATCTGTACAAAAAAAGGTTTAGATTGTTAAAAAAATATGGATTATGTGTCTTCGTCAAATTAACTGGCGAAGAGTTAACTATGTAATTAGCAAATTAACGGATGTAATTATTCAATCAGTTATCAATTAGTCATTATTGTCATTATGTATAATCTTATTACCTTTGTAATTTAGACAGTTAAATAACCGTTTTCGTGTGTTTAGGGGTTTGATTTACAGGATTGACCTTCCGAATCGAGCCCTTAACGTTGTCTGATCAAGTTGAATTCTTTTTCATACATTTATTTTATCATGATGTTCATATCTGACGGTCGGATTTTCGTTTCTCAAGTTTGATCATTAGAATCATTATGTGGCTACTAATGTTTTATAACTTAGTTACTAAGTTTTAAATAAATGTTTCGTTTCAAAAACAAACTCAACGTAGAACCTTCAAAATCAAAAAATTCGTGAAATAAGATATGACTGCAATGGTGAAATACGTGTACCGTTCAAAAACCATGTAATTCCAAAAAAAGTCTCGGTGCCGATAGTTGCGGTCAACGCAATTGGTCATTTTTTCTCCCTATGGGTAGCCCTATATTCGGAGGATATTTTTCATTAAATTTTTATACCAGTGGTTGCGTATCATCGATTTGAAACTATTTTGTATTGAAAGTCTGACAAAATAAGTATTTTAGACAGTTAAATGACCGTTTTCATGCGTTTAGGGGTTTGATTTACGAAATTGACCGTCCGGATCAAGCCTTTAACGTTGTCGGATCAACGTCGGGTCACCGTAGAGGACAGAAACAAAGTCGGATTCGGCTTCCGTGTTTTCTGTTTTTGCTCTGCGATGTTGGGTTATGTTGTGATGACGAGCGAGCGAGTATGGAACTCATCCCTAGGGAATGTGTACCGCATAATACCCCCAACAAGCTGGAAAAGCAAATAAAACATATGCTACCAACAATTTCCGAAGACAATCGTATTATCCACTAGCTAAAAGCCTAAAGGAAACAATCTGCAAAAGCAGAACCTATCTAATAACATGGAACAATCGATCAGATAGCCATACGTTTGGCGGTACAATTCATTCAAGTTTGGCTGCTGATCGAGCCAGATACAGCATAAGACATACAGTTTCGACTGTTTCGCCAAATTTGCAGGGCTCCCACACCGAAATTTCATAACAAAACCACATCGTTATCACGACAATCATCAATTCATGATGATGTTTTGTCATCATGAAGAATATCATTATACTCCTTAGAACAATGAAGTTATATATATAGAAGGGCTTTATATATGCAATTGATTAATAAACCCACCTGCCCAAAATCAAGAAAAAGAAGAAATATGCATGTGCTAAGCAATGAGGTTTGGGGTTATTTTCAAAGGCACGCTTTGGATTGAATCAAGGAGACAGGACCACTGACTAGGATTCACAATTCTTAAAGAGAATGTCCCTTGTATTGGTTAGCACAACAATGCCTTATACTAATACTTAGCGCACAATTAAACATCTCCAAGAAAGCTGAGTCTCAAGTACTTTGAACTCATAAACATTCATGCAGACCAACTTAAAGAGATAGATCACTTTCTAGCCCTTTGAATTTATCATAAGGGATATAATTGCAAAGTTGTATTCAAATGAAGAATAAATGATCATCGCAGCTACATTATTTTAGTGCTTTGCTGCTTCCACTATGTGCAGAGAATGACATTCAATCCCTTATAATAGTGGAAACAGTAAAAGATGGTAGTGGAAATAGAATTTTTCCCAAAATGAGGTCTTGTGTGGAGGGTGTTATGATGGCAAGGAATGTGAATTAACATTAACCCTGGATTAGAAATCAAGATGTAATGATGAAGAGAATGATTTGGGTCAAATAGGGTTTTGGGAGAGTTAATCATTGTGGATGAAATGATGATGATGATGATGATGATGATGATGATGGTGGGAATGATTAAAGGTCTTTTGGTTAGGGCTTCTATTTTTCTTATTTTCTTTTGTTTTGGGGACTAGTTTGGGGGTTGATGGATATTTTGATTAGGGTTAAGGTGTAGCGGGACATGGTGTGTTTGCATGGGAAAGGAAGGATTGAAAGAGAAAGCAAAGCTTGTAGGAGGAAGATAATTACTCATGGAATCGATCTTCTGGCCCAGATTCTCTAAAGCCTTGACGTGAGACCTGAGGAACTTGAGGTAGTTTGCAGCCTCATCGAGCATAGAAGCAGTATCCATCTTGCTTCCACCAGGAACCAGCTTCTGCAAAACCCTAATTCTCTCACTGATCCTCTCCCTCCTTTGCCTTGCAGCCACCGTCTGTGGATCAGATGAGATCTTCACGTTCTTCCTCTTGGGCCGCTCCACCATATCTAAGCCCAAGTTGACTGGCTGGAAAGCCGCTGCACGGTAAATCATCTCCTTCATCTGTGCGATGACCTCTTGATCAGGTTCTTGATCAGTGGAGGAACCTGAGAGTGATGATGAAGTTGGCTGTTGAAAGTTGATGTTGGTTGTGCTTGGAGTGGTGGACTTCTGATCTGATGATGATGATTTAAGCTTCTTTGCCTTTGGTGGGTTTTCAGATATGAGCCTAAACCCACCACCTTCTGTAGTTGTAGTAGGAGAATCTGTTTGAAGAAGATCAAAGTGTTGACTATAATTTTCTGCATAAAACTCGAGCTGATCACTTTGGTCATCGTTGTGGCTTCTCTTGTTGAAACTTTGAGTTTCTTTGTTTGGTCTTGAGGCATTGTTAGTGGTATCGGACTCGGATAAGACTGCAGTAGTAGTACTGCCTGTTCCAAAGTTCCACAAGTTTGATCTTCGACAATCTGGAAAAACTGTAGAATTAATCGCCTCATCTTGATCTAGAGATGTAGTGTCTTCAGCAGTGCTGCTATTGGTAGCAGAGAACAAGCAATCCAGTGACTCAATGGAACACATCGCCGTTGCTGCTGGCCGAGCCTTGGCTTCATGATGATCATCAGCCATGAAAGCACCGTTGATTAGTGATGAGTTCATTGAAAAAGCCCTACTACTGATGATAAAAGGCACTTGACACAATTGCTCAGCGGCCAAACTTTTACCACCCCAATGTTGCTGAGCCATCTCAGTATTACTCTCTGGACTCTGGTTATTTGAATTCATCATTATGTGAGATTCTTGGACTTGTTGGAGTTGATGATCTTGGATTGGAATATTTAAAACACTGGAGCTTGAGTTTCTGGACATCAATAAGCTTTCTTGATCAAGGTCATGTTGATGATGATGGTTGCTCCATAAGGTGGACGGGTTTGTGATAATGTGTGAGCTATCCCAAGCAAAACTATCCATTGATTATAAACCTTCAGTGTGACAAGTTCTCGAGATCAGAATGAGAACAATATGATGTAATAATTCTTGAATATAAATTATCCCTATTTGCATGTTACATATAGTAGACACATATATCCATCTATATATCTCCCAAGGATAGCTAGCTGAAGTAATTGAATTGGACTACAGGACACTAGATGACATACCAATCTCAGATCCAGCTGCCAACCAATGTAGAATAGCGAAGAGCCAACCAAGACCAGAAAACTACTTTAGCTTTAGTGACAGCAATGCTTGCTCTCTCAACAAATCAAACCTCAGCAGCTTCAGCTTTATACCTCGTTTGCAAAATCAAACTTCTAATAACAGCCGTCTTTAGTTCATCGATATCATGAAACGGTATCTGAGGTAAACAACCAAGATATAACGTCAGTTTTGGCAACTGCATATATAGACCAAAAATTAAACCACAGCAATCATACTGTACAAAAAAGGAAAAAAATCATGCCAAGCTTTCATGCCTGAGATACTTGCTCCACGGGAGAAAAAGGATTGAGAGATGCAACAATATGATCGATTATGACATAATTGAAGAAGAAGGCTTTGCCTACCTTGATGAGAAGCTATAGCTAGCAATGGAGCACCAATAGATTTTGACACAATGTATTGTAAGTAAGTTGTGGCATATGCATGCTTAAATAGATAGGGGAAGAAAAACAAATGATAAAATTTTATATTCAAGCAATATCATATATGTATACATTGGTAATAGTACTAAAGAACATGTATACTATGAGGGAAAAGATAGAGATGATAAAATAGTATAGTTTCAAAGAGTTGAAACAAGTATATGTATAAATAATTTGGAAAAGATAAGGGTTTTGGTCAGTTTGGTGGGGGTGTAAGAGTATATTTTTTGCAGATGGGGAGCATGAGAAATAAGAGATGATTCAAAAAGTATTATCTTAACAGCTGATTCAATTATTTCTCTATTGTTCTTTGTTTGGTTTCTGTATTCTTTGTAGTGGGAAAGCTGGGTTCTGACCTCCTTTTGGTTGCTTATATGCTACATTTCCATGCGCACTGTAAAGTTTTCAGTAAAAGTTAATTGCAGTTGGAGTATTAGTGCAAGGTGTGATCAGAGCATCTTTTACAGTACCCTTTCAAAGATGAGCATAGCTTTAAAGATCATCAAGTCTCTTTCTAAAAGAGTTTCACTAATCATAGTTTTAATCATAACCTATTACTTTTGCTTACCTTTTAACTGCAGTACTTTTTCTTGGTGAAAAAATGTGAATATATGTATGCATATGTATATATATGGTGCCACAACCCAGATAAGATAGTCCTCGCTGGTATATTAATATACATGAATTTGTTGGAGTACTCGGCTAGCTATAGCTATAGCTACCATGAAAAGAATGGCAATATGTTTGATAAACAGATCGATAATTTTCTAAATCAAAGTGTGTTGATGAGAGAATACATGTGCTTTTTTCTTTTGAAAGGATTCATGTGTGTTTAAGAGTTCGAACATATACACCCCATTCAAACAAAAACCAAGAGCGCTCTAACATATACAAACCTGTTAACCTTACATGATCATGCACGTCAACATATAGCGAAGGGGAAACTGATTTGAGTATTGAAATATATATATATGAACAATATGATCAACAATTCTACAATGTGTCAAGTCAAGGTTTAGTCATCACATTATTTGAACCTCACTGTTACATATATGTTTAGAGCAGCACACTTATTCTTGAATGATCATTTACTAGTAATCATACAATTATTTGTAGGGGTATTTGATGTTACACCCAATTTATTATACATATTTTAAATTACACTCACATTTAAGATTGTTTTAAAATATATCCAGATTTATTAATTAAATTTGTTTAAACAAAATAAACATATTATTTATGATAAAAAAATAAAACCTATTTTTTTTTTCTAGAATTACAGAAGTTGTCATTATCTCTAGGTGTTAATAAAATGGTATCCCATGAAGATATGAACCATAAACCCTAAACTCTAAACCCTAAATCCTAATCCCTAAACCCTAACCCCTAAACCCTATACCCTAACCCCTAAACCCTATACCCAAAACTCAATTCATATATTTGTAACCTAACTTAAAGGTTATAAACAAAATGCATGGTTAATACCTACACCATAAGCGCAAATTAAAATGTAGAAAACATAATTAAAATCAGAATGGCAAAACCGTCAGGAGAAAAATGGTGACAAATTTTAGTTTTAAAAATAAAACCTATAAGACATGTTAAATAATTTGAATTGGGTGTAAATTAAAATGAAATATGTGAATGAGTTTATCTTAAAATAAGTTTTTTTGGTTTTTTTTCAATTCACTAATTTCCTCTTATTTGTATGATGAATAACGTAACTCAATACAATACATTACCTATTATAAACACTGATTACTCAAAAATATGGTCCCATAACTCAAACCACATATTACATGGTAATATTCTCCCATATTTACTCCGCCAAGGATAATCATGGAAAAGAAATGCAGGTAATCAATAAAAGGAATTCTCCCAGTGTTTAGAACATGGCAGTTGTTGGCATTTGGCAGGCAATTGCAAAGACAGTCAGAGAAGTGGAGGAGATAGATGCAAATAGAATTTTGTCCCATCAGATCACTACCTAAATATGCAGTTACTACTCTGCTACTTGTACAGTATATTACTTCATCAACATACTCGTTTAGAGAGAGAGGTGATTCAGCAGCTGGTTTCTGAGTCGACCTACCCATACCCACATGCGTCCCATCATCATGTACAGCTCAGTCCTGAATGGGTTGCCATGGTATGCAATTCTCATTTGCAGTTGCTTAACCTCTCATCTCTCTCTCTCTCTCTCTCTCTCTCTCTCTCTCTATTCATAGAGTTATATGTATTTGTCAACTCTCCTCTGCGGATCATCAGTTGGATATATTTAATTTGGAACATAAGATTGCTTGAAAGATTTCATTGAAACCATACGAATAAGAGAGAATAAATATTGCTTACACTTGCAAATTGCAAATATATATTGAAGATCGACTTGAATCATGTAACTACTTACTAGACCGTGCAGTATTATCAGAATTTTCGTCCGTATAAATGCATTGCATAGATATATAACATATAAAAACAGAGGGAAGTGACGTGGGACTACCTCATTTAGTCTGCTATGATAGGCTGGAGACTTGTTCGAGCTTTCAGTTCGTAGCAGCAGGCGGCCGCCTATCGATATGAATAGTTTGGCTTAACTTTGAATTGATAACTTTCAAAGCTAGACCACTGCGCTCAGCAGCCAACTAACTCTGAAGTTTGATCAAACTAAGCCCAGTCTTTTGTGTATATATGAATCTAAGATCGACCATGATCACAAAAGATATAACTATCTGTGCTTAAATACGCGATTGCTGTGTGTCTGTACGGATTACTACTGGTGCAGATGTATTAGAAACACCTTCTAGCTACCTCGTGGTCCTCATCCAGAATTGACAACCTGTCCCACAGAAGGCCGTAGCCATTTCAACTTAGGAGATTGACAACTTTTAATTACTTCACAACACTCTTCGTCTCTCTGTTTTTACATTTTGTGTTTATAAACTGCGAATAGGATCGGTCGAGTTTTGACTCTTGATCTCCTTCCGCCATCTCACACCCCCAAAAGACATGCATATTTGATCAGAGGGCTCAATCTTATCTTCGTGGGGAAAATGAATGCACTCCATCCGCTTGCTTGCTTCCTTTGCTTATTGCCCATATCATAGTCGCATTGAGACATTTTAGCTTACATTTTCTACTTTCAAAATTATTCGGTGCATCGTCGGTAGAAATGAACTATTCAATCCATATCGTTCGATTGAGATGAAGAATGTCGCACTCATCTCCTCACCGTCAGATGTATGCACTGTTCACATTTGTTTTTTTTGTTCTTCCAGTACACAGAATACTCTATACTTTAACATTTCATGACAACACTGACGTTATTTAATGTGTATATGTTCAATAGTATGTGATACTTTTTTTTATTGTTTAAAATTTTGTTAATTTACAATGAAATATTAATCTTAATATTTATAGTTATGTAACGTAATTCTTTTTCGATATTAGAAAACGACAATATGGTTATAAACGAGCCCTGTAAGTTTTTTTTGGCGAAAGAGCCCTGTAAGTATTTGGCCGGTGATTGGCAGAGGAGGTGGTCCTTTCCTCTACGTCAAAATCTCAATTAATGTCGTCCGCCCTCTCTCTCCCGCGTAATTTTTGGCTTTAAGCTGGCGGGAAGACGTGAGCTGTCGGATCGACCCGGATGGGATCTCGGCTCGGCCCGATTTGATCAGGCTGGTCCCGGACTATCCAAGTAGGCCCGCAATCCTTCCCGCATTCCATTATTACGAGCCACACGTGAACTTAACGCTTCTATTCACACGTGGCGGTAGATGATTGGGAAAGGACCTGAGGGGATAGGCAAAGTCCACATGGGATGGGATATGAAACACAGAAGGGGAGCTGTAAAATGGGGACCATCGGATTTCCCAAGAGTCGGAATCTAAACCTTTAATTAACATTATCCCCATTCAACCCCTATATCTGTTTCGATGTGGATGTGCTGAACTGGATTTTTGTTCTTCGCCTTGGCCATTTTTTTGGACTTTGCTTGCATTATTTTTGCAAGTCAAATCGCACAATGAAATCATCCAAAACTATTGAAGTTTGTAAGCTTTCCTCATTGTCTTCACGAAACGTTTTGATTATCAAAGAATGCGAACAACAAAATCGGTATCATATGTGAATTGCTCAATAATATAGTTCGCCGTCATTGTAATTAACAAAAGTAGATTAATGATTAAAATAACGCTAAGTAAATCACTTTTTATATTTATGTGAAAAAAGATGTAGTAAGGACACATAAATTGACAAAATTCTATGATATGTTTGGACTTTTTGCATAATAGTTGTCACATAATTAAGGTGAGATACATATAGTATCTTAAAATGTGATTCAAGTGTTATTGGTAAAGAAAATGCATAAAATCTTTAAATTTAAAGATAAAGATGAGCCTTCGGCTAATTTTTGTTGGATGAATGTAGTACCAATGAGTGTTTTTTATAAAAAAAAAATAGGTTGGGTCACTGGTTAGGCCAGAGTCACTATTTCATCCTATATTATTATTAATAAGAGTTTGAGAATACATCGAGAGATACATAGAGCCTAAACCTCGTATACTGGTACACTCATCCTCCATGAGCACATCCTGTATGATATCAGGTATGTCATCTACCCAAAACTCATCCAAAACGGATACATTAGCTAACTGTGTTAATCTATGAGCAACATTATTAGTTTAACAGAAAATATGCCTAAGAGAAACATAATTGAACGCCTACAAATTAGACTTACAATCATTCACTATTGTTCCCACATCCGATATAGCATCCTCCTCTCTCGTCAAAGACTGCATCAATATCACTTTCCAGACCTATACCCTCCCATTGATGATAAATAGTTATTAGCAGGCCAACACCTCCGTATGCAACACAAAATGTGCATATATAGAGAATGTATCTAGCTAGGGCAGCAACACAACGTCTTTGCTCATCTCTAACAAAAACTCCCACTCCTCCGGTTCTCTCTGCTTTTTTATGAGCGTATTTTTTTTAGACATAAGAATCTGTTACGTGTGCTTACTAGAACAGAAATAAACAAGTGATATATTCATGCATATAATCTCATTCATGTTATTGTTATAACGGACGGAAGAAAGAACACAGAGATACGTGGTTCACTAACAATATGTTAGCTACGTCCACGGCAGAAGGAGAACAGTTGTATTGATTGAGGAAGAACCCAGAATACAGAGTGCGGAATACAGAGAGTATGGAGTGCGGCGCTAAGCACTACTAACTACTGAATACAATTAGGTTTAGGACGTTTATATACTAAACGTCCGCGACTGAAACTGTCCCCGCGAATGACTGTCCGTGCGAACGGCTGATGCGCGCGAACGGCTGATGCGCGCGAATGACTGATGCGCGCGAACGGCTGATACGCGCGCGAATGACTGATGCGCGAGCGAGACTGTTCAACCAACTGAACCCAGCATAACAGACAACAGGTTTCGAGATCCCCGAATAGCTGGTTCAAGGCATATATTAACAAATCTCCACCTTGACTTGAATCCTCTCACAAATCTCCACCTGAAGTACCAGATGCACCATAATAGTGCCAGATGTACAAATAACTCTTCTGCCTCAGATGTTACACAGATGTACCAGATGCACCACAATAGTGCCAGATGTACCGGATGGCTCCTCAGCCTCAGATGTTACCCCCAAAGGGCAACTAACAGCTTGTAACATTTAGCAAGTCCAAACAGTGTTGAAACTTGCTGTGGGGAACCGGCTTGGTGAACATATCAGCGGGATTATCAGCAGTACCCACTTTCTTCACCTTAATTCTGCTCTCACTTCTCAGAAAATGATACCTGACATCAATGTGCTTAGTCCTCTCATGATGAACCTGATCCTTTGCTAAACATATTGCACTCAAACTGTCACAATATACTATAGCCTGATCATGATGCAAACCAAGACTACTGACCAGTCCCTTCAACCATATTCCTTCCTTTGCAGCTGCTGTCAAAGCCATGTACTCTGCTTCAGTAGTAGACAAAGTCACTGTAGGCTGCAAAGTAGCTTTCCAACTAACAACAGAGCCACCAAGGGTAAATACGTAACCGGTCATAGATCTCCTAGTGTCAACATCTCCAGCATAATCGCTATCTGAATAGCCTGTTACTAAGCATTTTGTATCACCTCCATAAATGAGACCAACATCAGATGTACCTTTGAGGTACCGAAAAATTCTCTTCACGGCTTGCCAATGCTCCTTTCCTGGATCACCCATAAATCTGCTGACAACACTAACAGCATGTGCAAGATCAGGCCTAGTGCAGACCATAGCTTACATCAAGCTTCCTACTGCACTTGCATAGGGAACTCGAGACATGTATTCCTTCTCCTCAGCAGATTTAGGTGCAAACGCAGCAGACAGATGAATATTTGCAGCACTTGGAGTATCTATAGATTTTGATGTAGACATACCAAACCTGGATAGAATTTTCTGGATGTAACCTTTCTGTGATAAGAAAAGCTTCTTCTGACTTCTATCCCTGTAAATCTCCATTCCCAAAATCTTCCGAGCTGCTCCCAAATCCTTCATCTCAAACTCTGCACTGAGGAGACCCTTCAACTTCTGTATCTCAGACTTGTTTTCTGCAGCTATCAACATATCATCTACATACAGGACCAGATAAATGAGAGACCCATTTGTGACCTTGTTGTAGTAGACACAACAATCATACGGACTCCTGATGTAGCCTATCTCTATCATATAGCTATCAAACCTCTTGTACCACTGTCTGGGAGACTGCTTTAGTCCATACAAGGACTTCTTCAACTTGCAAACATAGTCTTCTTTTCCAGGAACTTGGAAACCATCTGGCTGAGTCATGTATACCTCTTCTTCTAACTCTCCATGTAGAAAAGCTGTCTTCACATCTAGTTGTTCAAGCTCCAGATTCTGATGTGCAACTATGGCTAGTAACACCCTGATAGAGGTATGTCTGACCACTGGTGAGAAAATCTCATTGTAGTCTACTCCCTCTTTCTGATGGAACCCTCTTGCAACTACTCTAGCTTTATACTTAATGCCCTCAGCAGATGACAACCCTTCTTTCTTCTTGAAAACCCATTTACAAGTAATGATCTTTCTTCCCTGACCAGGTCGTTTGGTCAATTCCCAAGTCTGATTTCTCTGAAGTGATTCCATCTCATCTCCCATTGCAGCAAGCCATTGGGTTGACTCTGGACATGTAACTGCTTCCTTATAGGTGGATGGCTCATGAGGATCCACCTCTTC
Source organism: Comarum palustre (assembly GCA_951800085.1). Taxonomy (NCBI): domain Eukaryota; kingdom Viridiplantae; phylum Streptophyta; class Magnoliopsida; order Rosales; family Rosaceae; genus Comarum; species Comarum palustre. The sequence goes on along the minus strand of OX637572.1, from coordinate 13,898,925 downwards.
AGCAACCTGTAGTGCATAAGCCACCATGTCCTCAAACCCATACCTAGTGGGAGCTTTCCCAAAATTTGCTCTCCTAGGTCGCTCATGAGTCAGAATATGCTGATTAACTACCGTTGGTTCTGTTTCTGAATGTAAGTGTTGATCTTCCTGTTGTGGTTCAAACTCATCTTCAATGACTTGTTGCTCCACCTGTCTCTCAACACTACAATTTTCTGATACTACAGTAGACTTCACAGTAGGGTTAAACATAGAATTTTCATCAAATACTACGTTTCTACTAAGTATAACCCTCTTTTCAGATGGAGACCAGATTCTGAAACCTTTAACCCCATCCCCATAGCCTACAAACACTCCCTTTTTAGCTCTTGGTTCTAACTTACCCTCACTTACATGATAATAAGCGGTACACCCAAAAACCCTCAGATTGGAGTAATCAGCAGACTTACCAGACCACATCTCATAAGGTGTTTTGAGATGTATACCTGTGTGAGGTCCACGATTTATCAGATAACAAGCAGTACTCACCGCTTCTGCCCAGAACTTTCTTTCTAATCCAGCATTAGAGAGCATGCACCTAGCTCTCTCCAGAAGTGTCTGATTCATACGTTCTGCTACACCATTTTGCTGTGGTGTATCCCGGACTGTATGATGCCTTGCAATGCCTTCAGATTTGCAGAGCTCATCAAATTCAGCAGAACAGAATTCCAGACCATTATCAGTTCGCAGCCTCTTGATCTTCTTCCCTGTTTGATTTTCCACTAATGCCTTCCATTGCTTGAAGTTCTTGAAAGCGTCACTTTTATGCTTCATCACGAACACCCAAGTCATTCTTGAGTAGTCATCAATCATAGACACAAAATATCTGTGACCTCCCAAAGAATCAACACGAGAAGGGCCCCAACAATCAGAATGGATATAATCAAGCGTGCCATTAATTCTATGAACTGCTTTAGGAAACTTTCTGCGATGTAGCTTCCCAAAGATACAGTGTTCACAGAAATCAAGATCCTTGACCTTGTGGCCACCAAGAAGATCATCTTTTGACAGAATTTGCATCCCTCTTTCACTCATATGACCGAGCCTCATGTGCCATAGCTTGGTCATATCATCCTTGTGAAACTCCGATGATGCAACAGCAGCAGAACCTGAAAGCGTAGAACCTTGCAGAAAATACAAAGTACCCCGCTTGACACCTTTCAGGACTACATTAGAACCCTTGTAGACATTTATGACTCCACGTGAGCCTTTATAACTGAACCCTTTGCTGTCTAGTAGACCCAAAGAAATCAGATTCTTCGTCATGCGTGGAGCATGCCTAACCTCATTCAATGTACAGAATTTACCATCATGTGTCCGTATTTTTATTGAGCCTATTCCAACCACCTTGCATGAATGACTGTCAGCCATAGAAATATTGCCTCCATCAATCTGCTCATAGGTTGAAAACCACTCTCTACGTGGACATATATGATAAGACGCCCCGGTATCTAAAATCCACACATCCCTATGATGTATGTGTGCATCTGCAACCAAAGCCAAATCCTCTTCAGAATTGGTGTCAACCTCTGCTACAACAGCAGTACCTGATGCTTTCTCATGCTGCTGCTTCTTCTTCTTTAGACATTCGTTTTTCCAATGTCCCTTTTCTTTACAGTAGTTACAGACATCATTGGATTTGGAACTCTTTGAACCTGGTTTCTTGAATTTCTTCTTTCCCGAGCTTCCCTGTCCCATCCTTCCACTGGCTACCAACCCAGTAGCCTGACTGTCTGAACTTGTACCGGTCGCCTTATGACGCATCTCTCTAGTATGAAGAGATGATCTAACCTCCTCCAGAGTCACAGTATCTCTCCCACCAATAAAAGAATCCACAAAATTCTCATACGACAAAGGTAGAGAGACCAGCAGAATTAAGGCAGCATCTTCATCATCAACCTTAACATCAATATTACGCAACTCTAATAGAATTGTGTTTAACTAATCTAAGTGATCTCTTAGAGTCGTGCCTTCTTCCATTCGCAGACTGAACAGACGTCGCTTTAGAAGCAACTTGTTGGTTAAAGACTTCGTCATGTATAGACTCTCAAGCTTTAACCACAGACCAGCCGCAGTTTCCTCCTCTGCGACCTCGGTGATAATATCATCTGCAAGACACAACAAGATTGTCGAATGTGCCTTCTCCTCCAGACTGGCCATCTCAGCGATTTCTGGATCCCCCGGCTTCTTCACCAGTGGCGCCCACATCCCTTGTTGTTTTAACAAGGCTCGCATCTTGATCTGCCATAAACTGAAACTGTTTCTCCCCGTGAATTTATCAATCTTCACGTTTAACCCAGACATCTTTCTTCCCAGAATTCGAACCCCTCCTGGGCTCTGATACCAGTTTGTTATAACGTTCGGAAGAAAGAACACATAGATACGTGGTTCACTAACAATATGTTAGCTACGTCCACGGCAGAAGGAGAACAGTTGTATTGATTGAGGAAGAACCCAGAATACAGAGTGCGGAATACAGAGAGTATGGAGTGCGGCGCTAAGCACTACTAACTACTGAATACAATTAGGTTTAGGACGTTTATATACTAAACGTCCGCGACCGAAACTGTCCCCGCGAATGACTGTCCCCGCGAATGACTGTCTGCGCGAACGGCTGATGCGCGCGAACGGCTGATACGCGCGCGAATGACTGATGCGCGAGCGAGACTGTTCAACCAACTGAACCTAGCATAACAGACAACAGGTTTCGAGATCCCCGAATAGCTGGTTCAAGGCATATATTAACAGTTATCATGTATTATAATTATGAATCACATATGGAGTGAGTGAGTCAACACTTAACTCACTGATCACCTCAAAATGAACTCTTATGCATGTCGAATTGTTTTCATTGAGCCGAAACCAAGAGTGAAGTAGTTAATATTCTTAAAACACTAACCACTGTAAGTGACAATAATTATGGCCAACAGATCGTAATCAAAACCATATATAACTCATTACATTACTACGTATAATTATATGAGCGCGCATTATCAACATTCGTACATCTGTACATGCGCGCACGTACAGACAATCACATCAAGTAAAGTCCAATGAGCGATGAACAATCATGATGATCAAGAACGTACAATTTCGTCGACCGTATATCTCCGGCAGCTTGTAAGTAGTAAATACCAAATCAACCGGAATGCTTAACGATAATGGCCGGTCATTTACTCATGTTAATTATCAAACGAATTCTTCCCACGCATTTTGATCTCGCTAAAATTTTACTATACATGTAAATATTTAGCAGATTCACATATGAACATGTGATGAAATTAATAAGGCATCATTTAGGTGAATATTAAACATATTTCTCAAAATTCAAACAATGATTTTGAAATTCATTTTTTCTTTCCACCATTTTCAAAAGCATATATCTAAAAAACAAAAAGATATATACAATAGCATAATTTAAGAGTTCTTGAAGCATGGCATTATTACACATCCACTGTACGTATCTTTCTTCACGCTGAAGGGAGCTGACTTCCTCCCATTAGGCATTATATGCATGCATGAGAATAACGAAGGGACCAATTCGAAGAAGAATCGAGAGTTCAGAGCGACTACGACTTGACATGAAAAATTCACCCACAATGGCATTCCTAGTCGGCCAAATTATTTAGCAGAAGAAGCCAAAACGCCCCGAGGTATGGGATGGGGTCGATCCTTAGAACGAAGAAGCATCATTGTCTCGACAAAGTCTAGTATCACTACCTCTCCTAGATTTTACGAGCTGGCTCTCTCCAGGTTCATGATGTTGATACCTTCATGCATTGAGTGGAGACACCATTCCGACATCTTCCAATTCCATCGTTCAAGTCGTCTTCAATCCTAGCTAGCTAATTACATGAACACGTACACCTTACAATTGCTTTCTTTGATACCACCGACGTGCGTCTTCTGTATTTGTGATGGAAGTGTTAGAGACAAGCGTTGTATATATGCTATATGGTTCACAAAGTTTCGATCTCTCTATGTCGTTTGACGTAACTTGTTAGTTTATCAAATCCATCAGGCTAATTCATAGTGTTTCTTAAGGCCTATATGTTGTAGGATATTTGTATTTGTATTTATGTTCCTGTATTGATGTTTTACTCAGTCTTAATAAGAGTTAGTCAGGTTAAACGTAGTTATGGTAGTGGTAGCCTGTACCACAGAATAAGGAAAAAACCATGTAACAGCTTTATGTAATCTCCTATAAAAGGAGCTCGATCATTCTGATGAAATTCAACACAACATTCTCCTAAAACACGTTATCAGCATTGCTCTTCTGAGTTTTGATAACAAACACCGGAAGATTTTTAGCCAAGCCGAAGCAGCTCTCCAACCCTCCAGCCAAGTAGCAGTGCGTTGCTCTACCCCAAACGCACCACACTGCCCAGCCCGGAACCAACCCTTCGGCGAACCAGTTCCTGCCCTTCGATCTAGCAGCTTTGTCGCAGCTCTGTCCGGCATTGTAGCTCGTCCACCAGGCGCACCATCTGGCGTTCTCCTCCTGTCCTCCTCTATGCCTCCGGACTGGAAAACCTATAGCGACCCGACCTGAAATCGAGTAGAATCGATCAGACCCGAAAACAAACAGACCCGACCTGAAAAAAAAAAACAGGCCCGACCTGACCTGGTGACATGACTCGACCCGACCCGGTTCTACCTGAAAAAAAAAACAAAAAAGTAATTTTATTATTAAAGTTGATGCTTTCTGGAATTTTAATTAAAATAACCTACTCTTTTTACTCGGGGAATTCAGAGATTCCTTCCCTCTTCTACTATTATGAGAATAATAGAACTATGTTCCTAAATGGACAATGAAGTCCATGTGAATCAAGAGAATTCACTATCGATTCGGACAAAATAGTTCGAAAATGCATCGATAAAGTAAACTGGAGGATACAAACCATGAAGCTCAGTGGGGATATATTCTTGAAGTAATTGGTTGCGTATTAACTATCTAGGTCGTGTTATCGATCTTTATCGATCAGTGGGGAAATGTTCTTCAAATGGGATACCAAAAATTAGTAAACACGAATTACTTCCACATCATACAAAGATTGTTCATCATCGATCCATCAGCTAGCATTGTTAGAAAAAGAGTCTCATTGTTCAGAGAATGCTCCAATTCAGGTTCATATTCCATGATACTGTTCCCATGCAAACTGGCGCACCTTCATCTATTCTTTTTTTTTTTGGCAAAGGCGCACCTTCATCTTCAGGGGACGATGGGGGCAGAGACAACTTAACTTCATCTTCAGGTTAACGTTTCTTAAATAATGGCATGCCTTCTTCCCGATGACACGTTTTTAGAGGACGACACACTATTTCTGGTGAGTGGTGATCCGACCGGAGGACGAGAGACGTTATCGGGTGCATGGTGTTGGTTTATTATGTTGCGTTAGTAACAAGTTTTGTTAAAATTCTTTGGTTGCATATTATGTTGTATATAGTACGTCGAGGATCAAATCTTGAACATACTAGGAGCTATGATCTTTTCTAACCTGATTAGATCTTTCTCGCGTAACGTTGACCTAGCACGGTCACTTCAAGAATATATTCAATGTTCTTGTAAAAAATTGCAGACGATCTTTCACAAATCTAGGCGTGGGCATAAATGTCGTAAAATTCTCTCCCCACTTTGTACTATAGCCATACGTTTTTTTGTGGTAAAATACTATAGCCATACGTTGAACAATGTTCATCACGAGGCCATAGTGGTGCTAAATTCTTTTACAATAGAACACTTGCTCAACAAGCAGATCCTTAAGCGCAATCTTCACCAGATTTTTCGTTAAAGATTGGCCAAATCTTTGAGAGGAAGAACTAGTGGCCATAAATCATAGCACATTTTAGCACGTCCAATTTTCCATGTGAAATAGACTCAGTCCCGTTGCTATTCAAAAGCTGGTTCTGGTTCTATTCTCTCCACTTGGTCTTACAATGCCCACACCTCTCTCATATCCAACTCTTTGTTAAACATATCCTCATTAGTAGACGTATAAAGTAACCCTCTTTCTCTTCATAACTATCTTCCCTCACAAATATCTTTCTTCACTTTAATTTCTGGGTTTGTCTGTGCCTGATTTTCACCTCAAATTTTGCTTTTCATGAGGTGGGTTCATTTTGGCTACCATGAGATCGTGTCTTCTGATTGATGCATGTATGAATGTGTCACCGAGTTCTATTTCCTCAAGTTCTAATCTTTGATTCTTGTATAGTTGTTTTAGTTAAACTGTTCATATGTTCTTACTCATTGTTTATGCCATTATTTTCAGTCAGATTTGCTGCTTTTAAGAAAATTGATCTTGGGGTAGCTATGCAATTTATCTGAACCCATAAGGAACTCATATCCTAGTTTCTGGTTTCTTATTTATGAACTAGTGCCAAAAATTTGCTATTATCAAGTAGGTTGAGTTTCTTGATGGGCCAATTTTTATATTCCTATTTTCGCCATTCGGGTAAGCTAACCGTACTATAGATTGAGATTTAAGTGAGAGAAATTAAGTTGCGGTGAAGAGGAGAATGAAAGGTGGAGAAGAAAATGAAAAAGTGATGAGTCCTATATTTTCTAGGCTTTATGTATATGAAACAGAGAAAGGAGGGCTAAGGAACAAGATGGCTCTCTATGATCAGTTCAATATCCCTGTCTGTTCAGCCACTATGTTGCCTCCTGCTAACAACAATAGTAGCAGCTTGGTTCCATGCACATCCTGGAGTGATGTGAGTGCAACAATTTAGATCAATTTTGCATTTTTATAAAGACTTACTGTTATCTAAAAATAGAAAGGGACTTGCAAACTGTAGATACCTGGTTGTTAATATGTTTTTTGAGCCCTATTATCTTATAAGTCATTCCTGAAAGGCTCCCATATCTTAAGATTGTAGTTAGCTGACATGGTATGAAGTTGTGACGACATTTTATTCTTGTAAAGTCTCTCCTATAGTCCTACGATCTGATCGTTTCCATGTTTGTTGTATAACTTAAGCACCAACTTGTCTATGATTTGCGTTCAGTTTTGCTTTGGCTTCACATTTTGGGAGTGTATAAGATAGTTGTGTGATGAGCTGCCTCATCCATACAGTATCTCTGGTACTTGTCTTCTATAGTTGATGGAATGATTTGTATTTGCAGGTTGGTGCCCATCAAGGGAGTACATTGACTCTATATTGTAACTCACTTGTGCCTTCTCATCCCTCTGAGAAGACCAAGTCTTATCCTTCAAGCGGGCCTAAGTATTTAGTAGAATGACAGATTATGAAAGGTTATCCATCATCATCGTCAGCTAACTATGATTCATTTAGATCACATACCTTCTCCAACTTAAGAAATTTTATTTCGAAGAAGTTTGGGAATGAGGATGAACTTCAGTCCTCTATCTCGTCCCAAGTAACAACTATGCAGTGTAGAGACAGTCTACGAAGCAAGGGGAAGGACAAACTACATTAGTTGAGTTACACATTGCAACATCAAGGTGATTACATTGAGAAAATGAATGGAAGTAGCACTATCGAGATGAACTCGAATCAATATTTGAGAAACCACAATGAAGACAGTCCAAAATTATGTTTAAGTAATGAGGACCCTGTGGAAAAGTCTATTTCTCTCACTTTAGCTGGAGTCGGGGAGTTTGAAAATACTTCATCTATCTCATCCAAAAAAGTTGAACATTTTGAATCATTAAAGCGAAAATATGAATCTATGAGTAAAGATAGTAGAAGCAGACCTGTGATAGATTTTAACAAACTACACTGTCCCAATGCATGCTTCAACACGGAGCAATTGCTTGTGGATGACAATGAGGCCATCAAGGATGACAGTTTGGTGATATCTAGAATAGGATCTGTTGCAGAGGTTCCATCAAAGAGGAGAATGGAATCATATATTAGGTCATGTCTTGGGGATGAAACTAAGTTTCCAAATGGGATTGAAAAGTGCAGTGAAAGAAGTGAAGAAAATTGTGGGGTTGTACATGGTGGAGCTTTAAACAGACATGGAGATGTCTCAGATATGACCATGGTGGAGTGTAGAACCGCTCTGGATATCTGCCCTGATGACGTCATAGGAGTAATAGGTGATAACCAGTTCTGCAAAACAAGGAATGCTATTGTCAAGTAAGTTGGCACAGTTATTCACATTTGGGATCAATGAATTCTCCATTCATAATTTCATATACTCATTTTTATTTTCATCATTTTTTTTGCAGTCAACAAAGAGCTTTTGCAAATCAAGTGTTTGAGTTGCATAGGCTAATAAAGGTAATATTTCTTGGCAAATTGTCAGTCTTTCTGCTATGTAATGTGCATGTCTGCCTGTGTGAATCAGCATTTCAACTTCTCTTTTCAAGCGGTGAGTGTGAAAATTGAAAATGAAACAGGTTCAAAAGTTGATTGGTGGATCACCAGAGAAATTCTTCAAAGGTAGACCACTTATCAAAAATCCTACAGTGGAAAACTCAGTAGTGAAGAACACGCCACTAGAGCAAGCTCAAGAGCCAATTCCTTCCATCGTGAAACCCGAAGACTATCCTCAGAAGCCATATTCAAACACTGAATGTGGTGAGGAAAGTATAGTAGGAAAATTCCCTCTAATTCCTTTCCTCAACAATGATGCCAGTAGCAGAGGACTAGTTCTGCAGAAATCAAATGATGGTCAATATTCGAGGAAAACATCACCAGCTTCTGAAGCCACCTATAGCAAACCCTCCACATGGTGTTTCCAACCTCCACCAGGAAATGTATGGTTAGTTCCAGTTATGTCACCTTCGGAGGGACTAACTTACAAGCCCTATACAGGGCCATGCCCTCCAACTGCCACTGGAGGTTTCATGCCACCAATTTTTGGTACCCTTGATCCAGAAAACAAAAACTACTCAAATGCAGCTTATGGTGGTGCACTTTCTTATCAACAAGGGATGGGAATTGGCACACCGCCTTTGCTTCAGACTTATTTTCCAACTTATACCCCGCCAGTCTTCAATCATTCCAGTCATGAAAACCCATCATCTTTCGGGGAAACTAATTTCACTTTGCCTCATCAAAGATCATGCAACATGTCCAGCCAGACGAGAGAAGCAGTAATGTCATGTTACATGGGAAACATTCGAGCTCCTATAGTGAATGAATTACAAGGTAGTACATCCAATAGCCCTTCAGACAAGACCAACGGCAATGTGCTTCCACTTTTTCCTACGGCTCCTCAAGATGTCCAAATGAGTGAGCATCAGTCGCGTGCGATCAAGGTTATTCCTCGCAGTTTTAGATCAGCAACTGAATCAGCAGCACGTATATTTTTGTCAATACAAGAAGAGAGTAAGTAATTGTAGATAGCCACATCTATCATGAGGATACTAATATATATATATACATGTTTACTTCTATATTATATCATCGTTTAAATGTAAATGTACTGTGGATCAATGTCTTTCCAACTTTGATTAACATTTGTAGCGATTCTATATTTTTTTTGAAAAGGTAACGATTCTTATTTAACCTACTCTATCCGGAAGTAATTTGTTATCCAGTATAGTAGTCATAACAACACCCACCATGATATAATTAGCCCTTATTGGTTTGTGGGGGTCTGACTTGTTTACCATTAAGCTAGCGAGAAGTGTCTTTTCTTGGACCTCCAGTGGTTATTTTTATCTTTCAATTTTTTCTCTATTTGTCACTGATCGTCCCTGATCATCTGAATCACAGGTCTTTTCCGTCGACCTTTCTTTCTAGGCAACTTTCTTCTCCTATTTGATTATTATTATTATAATCATCGTGATTGATAATGTTATATTCTTGCATTCATTTGGCATTACAAACGTGAACGATATTTAAGACTTAACAGTTGTGGTTGTTAATACCCGGCATTGCGGAATCGCAACCCTTGTTGATAATATGTGGATTTAGAAGACCAATGTACTTCACTTATATATGCCATATGAAGTTTGAACAAAAGTATGGATCTATTTAGTACACCACTTTTAATAGTCTACTATATGTATACATATTTTCTCTACTGAATATGTTACTTCAAATACATTGAAGCTGTTCTATTAGAATTTATGTTTAGCAACTTTGGTCAATTTTATGCTTCACTTACAATTACACTTGGATCTATAGGCGCGCTATGAAATAGTTCTACATCGTCCTCACTAAACTACGGCACCACGGACACTCAACTTGTTTTTCTTTTTTTTAAGTAGTTCCAGTTTATAGTTTACGAAATTAAGACTCAATTGTTTGGATTTGTTTGAATAATTTAAAACCATTGAATTGAATGAAGATGACATGAGAACAACATCACAGAACCACATTGTATTCAATCCAATAGTTTTAAATCATCCAAAAAAATCCAAGTAACGACAATCTAAACAGAAAACCAAATTCATGCTTTATAAGCTTTGGTCCTCATCCATACTAGTGTAAAAAGTTTTTTTTTGATGAAGCTAAATAATAGAATCTACTCGCATGACTAAGCAAGCTGTCTACAAGTTAGCTGTCTACAACTTGCATGCCTACAATTTAGTTTTACAGGACAAGGAACCTCGGGGTTACAAAATTTCGATAACAGCCGTTTGGATCTCTCTCAACTCGAAACAGCCAAAATGGCAAGGATCTGAAATAACTTGCCACGGGTTCCTTCTTCCCACTCCTTTCAAACTCCACAATCTCTAGCTAGCATTCCTTGGCGAGTTTGAAAATCCTGGAAGAATCAAACATTTTGAGCAAGTTGGAATTTTTCTAATTTATTGTTCATCTAAACTTAACAAAGAGAAAGGTGATGGAACTACTCTTTATAACTAAAATAAACTAGCTCAGGTCATAAGGACTGTGAACAACGTTCATAGCGAAAATCATACCCCAACTGTGTCAACAAAGTTCCAACAGGCAAACACACTCAATATGAGGAGTGTGCGGAAACATGTCTACTGGTTGCACACTTTTTAGCTTGTAACAGCCTTTTATGTTTTTCTCTACCTGCACCAAAGTTATGGCAGGTCAAAATGTCAGTGTCACAGAAGTATGTCAAGGACTCGAGGTGAAAAGCAGATACGTACCACACCATTGCAGAGATAATCAAGGTCACGAGCACATGTGGAAGGGTTACATGATACATAAACAATGCGTGAAGCCTTCAGCTTTAGAAGAAAATTAATCAACTTCATGTGCATTCCTGGACGGTTGGGATCTGTATGATTCACCATGCCAAAATGAAGGTCAAACAAATTGTTTTTTCATTGAAGTAATTAGGGATGAACAATTCACATCCCAAATAAGAAAACAAACAGAGACCAAACATAAAAAGGCTAACTGCAAAAGAAATCAGGATGCAGCTACCAAACCTAGTTAAATAAATATCACTGAAGACCACTCGCCGAGCAACTTATAACTTTAGCCCAAAGTTTTCATCAATTATCCTAAACACACCAACCTGAAAGAAAAAATGCTAACCATTAGCAAGCCCTAAGTTTTAGCTTTTCACCCTTTCCCCCCAATGCCTTGAACCGAATGCCCAAGAACACCCCCCCTCCCCCAACAAACAAAAAAAAAGTAACTTCGTGATGCAGTTTTCACCACAATTGTAGGGAAAATTGATACTGGACATGCATTCTCTTTGGGATCTGATTTAACTGTCTTGACCCTATATACTAACTAACAAAGCCAATATCTAACTTCCAGTGAAGTCTTCTTCGATTTCTGTATTCAGGATAGTTGTGGAAGAAACTAAACAAGTGGACCTACTCCAAAATCTCGTTTATATGGCTCCAAGCCAAAATCTCCAGTTCACTAAGTGATCTCTTTTACCCTCCAACTATACCTTTTCACAAAACACTTATAACCACTCAGCTTGTTAAACAATATTACATGATGACTTAAAAAGCCAAATATTTCATAGGTATACTGCCCGACACCACTCAAAGCCATATATATTTCATAGGTAGACCATAGTTAATCTTTCCTCCCATGGAAAGGAAACATTTTTTTCCAAGTCTGAAGCATTATCCACCACTGGGTTCCAAAAACTAATTACTCTAGAACCTCCTCCCAAGGAAAAAAGACTCAAATACTTCAAAGGACGAACATCCACAACACAATCCCGGAAATCAGTGGATGTTGAAAAGTTACGTTCTTCTGAGTTAATTTCCACTAGACAACACTTGGGCTTCATTACAGTCCTGCAACTGTACTGGCAGAATTAAAAACTGAAAGATAAAATTATGGTTTCTCTGAACCATCCAGAGGTGTCACCAGCATATTTAGAGAAAACTGTTCTCCTTCCATTCAAAATCTAATCTAATCAAGTTTATACAGAAGAAACCGTATTTCTTCCAACAGCAGGAAGCACCTCCTCCAGTACTTCACATGAAGATATTGAGAGGCGCACTTGCAGAAAGCACATTTGATGAATATCTTAATGTACTCAACATGAGCACAAGTAAGCATCATACCAATAAGAAAATCACATCCAATAGGGACAAAGTAAGCAAAAGCAAATTTCTAGGAGAACAGTTCAACCATGGTGTCATCAGATTAGACACAAGAAATTTCCAAAAAGAAAAACGATATCAATTTGAATGTTAGCCTTATGCTTCTAAACAGTAAACCTTATGTTCAAAAATAGAAGATACAAAGCTTAGACAAACTAAGGCTCCAACAAAGAGAATACCTGAAATAACAATGTCAGGCTTAGGAAAATTGTTCCCAAAATTTTCATCAATTTTGTTAAGATCCCCTTGGACAAATGTGGCATTAAGGATACCATTCAGTTCAGCATTCAGACAAGCATCTGCAATGGCTTGAGGAATTATTTCATAGCCATATACATGTTTAGCACTGCAATTAATAAGCAAAGCATATATCAGATTTTTGTAAGGCATCTAAAACAAATAAACAGTTTAAAATTACCTTCTGGCAAGTGTCAGACCAATGGTGCCAGTCCCACAAAATAGGTCAAGAACAATCTCTGAGCCGTCACCTCTGAGACCAGCACAATCTTCTATGAGTTTATATAAAACCTCTGCCTATGCATTTGCACAGTTTCTGAGTTTAATATCATGGCTAGTATTCCCATAAAAAATATTAAAAACTAACAGAAAGCAAGCAATAATCACCATTTTAAATGTGTTGAGATAAAAAATAAATAAAAATAAAAAAACTTTTCACATTGCATACCTGGTGAGTATTTGTTTGGAAGAATGAGTTTGCTGATATTTGAAAGGTCAGCCCTCTTAATGTCTCCGTTATGCTAGACTTTCCATACAAAGTGTACTCGACCTCCCCAAGAGACGTGTTACCAACAGAAGTATTTACATTGTTCATGACACTTACCTATCAGTCAGAAAAAATATGACATATGAGACCAATAGAAGGGGAAAAGAAGGATAATAGAGCAGAACATTTACTTATCAGGTGATGAGTAGAAAATGTCTCAGTGAAAGTAAAATATACAAACAGAATGTGTACAGAAATCATGACTAAAATGAAATACACTTACTAACCTCTAATAATATTGGAAACTGGAACACATTATATAGTTGTTTAATTTATAACGTCATTTGCTATATATATATATATATATATATATATATTTCACAGTACCAATTAAATTGGAAAGTTTCCATACGAACCACTTCGGGGATAGCTGTTATCCTTTCAATAAGAGGCTTGAGTAGCTCTGGCTTGTAAGATGAGGTCACAAAATTAACCATAAGTTCAGGATGACCGGTCTTCATATTCCTGAAACATGAATGACAACCATAAATTCTTAGTAAACCAGATATTCATGAGCTCACAAAGGTATACACACACATACTTATGAACTGAAAATATAGAACTTCCAAATGAAAATCCTGCACTTGGTGTCTGTTTAAGTTACCAGTGAAACACAACATGGTCAGTATCCATCAACCTATCAGAAATACATCATGCTATGCACATGACATTTAGGTTTTCATTTTAAATTATTCTTCAAGAATGTTTCCAGGTACAAAATAGGTATGGTTTCCAGAATTTATCCACACTTCATTTGTTTCTTGATTTATATCACTGTGGCCTCAGTTGTGCACATATTTACCTATTCAATAACTGTCAGATTCTATTTCAAGAAAAAAAATTGATAATGGTTCAATTCATCTCATAAAGCATAAGAGAATTCAAGACATAGACTCATATACACTAGTCATTCTTTTAGCATTCCCCTATCTTCATAATGGTAGCCATAAAAGTTATCTATTCATAATGGAAGAAGATACATGAGTTGCACATAGATATATTCAAGCATAGGTGGCTTGTTCTATGATATGAGAACTACGAATTTACACCCACATACAAGAATCATAAGTTGCAAATGCATATTAGTACCTTCCTGTTCTTAGCATTAGATGCTTAAGAAATCCGGCATGAGTGTAAACATCAAAAGGAGAGAGACCTAATTGTGGATCTCTCCAACATTGTTGCACGGCGGCAAGAACCTATACACCAGACAGACAAGTGACTGAGACAGAAAGCACAATTCCTGACACTGATGATATATACTATCAATTCTATTTGGGTAGAAACAATCTCAATATCTGCATTAAATACATGTACATACAGAAAAAAGGTTGTAAAATCACCAACAGTGTGACACACTGCATTCCATATGCTTGACATTGTTGAGGATTCACACTTCCCATTTTACAGTCCATCTCAACAACACAAATTTACGATGCAAACTATAAAAACCCTAAAACATGGAATATTTCACTCCCCTAGAAAAATGCATCTTGATTGGAAGAGCACTGGGCTGGCGCCCAGAGACAGGTTATTATATTTTAATTATGATAGTAGGAAACAATAGGATTCTCAGAAAAAAAAAAAAGAGAAAGGAAATAAATAGAAATAGAAAAACTACACAATCTCCAACAGATAATACTGCATTAGGGACATTGGGTTTTACTATTGAGAGAGACATAAACTGGCATTTTTCAGTTCCCCAAGAGTTCTTCATGAGAACAACATTTTCCTAACAAAAATTTCCCATTAAGTTTGGACATATAATTAATATTTTTGACTTTTTTTTACTAAAGAAAGAAACTGATATTTTAATTATTAGACATAGGATATTGAGGACAAAAAGTCCTCAAGCAACATAACAACATCCTTTCTTTTGACTAAAACCATTTTTAATATACTTGCAATGAACATTAGCAGAGACATTAACAAAAGTTCAAAAGGCTGAAAAAGGGATCCCTGATTGGCAATGGGTACATTGAGTAGATATTATTCATTTCAATACATAAAAGGCATCAAAGATTACACAGGAATTACCATATCAGCAGGCTCACTTTGCAATAAGCACTTGTCAACATGTAGAACCTTATCAAAAAAACCAGGAGCATGCAGACCCAAGGCATAATTACCAACTCCATCTTCTCTCTCATGTAATGATTCTTTAGGTAACCATTTTTGAGAACCAAAGGAGAACTCCATCTGCAAAATCAGTAAAATATCAATTCTTTGTTCCCTTTAAACAACTACAATCAATTGATACACTTCTTAAAGATCTAAGAGTGGATTACATAGCCAAGATGAGAATAAGTACAAGTGCATAGGCCACACTAGGATAGGTACTCAGATGCTGTGAGTAATGAAGTTGTCCTACAGAAATAGAAATTTGCACATAACATGATGGTACACCTTTAAATCCATAGCACCAATATTATGTTTGGCCCAAATTTGAATTGAATAGAAACAAAAGTACTGTTAATAGGTTGGTGATGCAAAATACTATAAGCTGTTACAGATCAACGAAACTTTAGGTTTAACCTCATGCTCATTGTTTTCCATTGTTCTCTATAGTCATACTCACATGTCACGGCATAACTCAGTATTATCATTGTTGTCTACTTAACTTCTACACATGAAAAGCTGCTTGTACTAATTCATTAGATTGAAAATCAAACAAGTGGCGGTTGAGTAAAAGGGGCATGCAGAGCACACTGAAAGATTATCAAGCAGCAAATAGTATGACCCATTTAAGCATTATAGCTATTGCATGCAGTTAAATGATCATCTGAATTTAAGAAGATTCAAATTGTGAACTAGCCTTATTCCTGTAACGGAACTGGATATCACAGGAAACAATGGGCCCCATGATGCTTTCCAGCTCTGTAGGAGAAACCTTTCCAAAATTTATCATCAACTCACGAACTTGGTGCTCCTTAGCTCTGATTTGCGCCTCATAGGACAAATTTTGTGTTTTACATCCTCCACAGTAAGATGCGTACTCACAAGGAGCATCCACATAATCCCAGTGAGGAGATAATGTCTCTACCTTTGTCACCTGCACATTTTAACCAAAATAAATATCTCTCTTGAGAAGAGTATGAATTATATTATACAAATACACTACAGAATGGGGAATAACGCCAATGAAAACAAATAACAACTGCAGGTTGCTTTTACATACTCTACATACTGTTTCTGCACCCAAGTTTTCTTTTCTAAGCCTAAACTCTCTACATAGCATGGAGCAAGGTCATGGAGAGCATGGTGAGTCTACGTCTTTTCCAAATTTCTCATTGCAAGAGGATGCTCCACCAGCCTTGAATGAAGATGGAAGACCAAGGAGAAATAGAAGTCAACCTCCGTACTTGCAAGATTATGTTCCTGGAGATGGGTTAGGTTTGTCTGATGAAGAAAGTGAACCTCAAAGCCTTGTGGTTTTCTTTGCAAATGCAGACCCGATTAATTATGATGAAGCAGTTAGATACTCTACTTGGAGAGAAGCCATGAAGTCTGAAATAGAAGCTATTGAAAAAAATAATATGTGGGAGCTTACAAACTTGCCTGAAGGTACGAGGACAATTGGGGTGAAATGGGTCTTCAAGACGAAATATGATGAACATGGTGAGTTGGTTAATGGTAAGGCTCGATTGGTTGCAAAGGGGTATTCTCAGATGAAGGGCATAGACTATAATGAGGTCTACGCACCAGTGGCTCGTTGGGACACCATTAGGATGATTCTTCCATTAGCAGCACATAAGAGTTGGACCATATATCAGTTGGACGTAAAAAGTGCTTTCCTGCATGGAGAACTCACTGAGGCAGTGTATGTGGAGCAGCCACAGGGTTTTGAAGCCAAAGGAGAAGGGAAGGTGTACAAGCTCAAGAAGGCGCTCTATGGGCTTAAGCAAGCTCCTAGAGCATGGTACAGTAGAATTGAGAATTACTTCTTGAAGGAAGGTTTTGAGAAGTGTGATTTTGAGCACACCTTGTTCATCAAAGTTGGTGCAGGAGGTACGTTCTTGATTGTAAGTTTATATGTGGATGACTTGATCTTTACTGGAAATTGTGAGCAAATGATTGTTGAGTTTAAAAGGTCCATGAAGATTTGATATGAGTGATCTAGGTAAGATGAAATATTTTCTTGGTGTGGAAGTTTTACAATGCCCTGAAGGCATCTATATCCGTCAAAAGAAGTTTGCAACAGAGCTACTTGAAAGGTTTGGAATGGATGGAAGTAACTATGTTCTCAACCCTATAGTTCCTGGTGTAAAGTTGGACAAAGATGTGAATGGGGTTAAAGTGGACGCTACTGTGTAATAGCAAATGGTGGGGAGTTTGATGTATCTGACTGTTACTAGGCCAAACTTGATGTTTGTTGTGTGCCTTGCTAGCAGGATTATGGGAAATCCCACTGAGCTTCATTATCAGGTTGTAAAAAGGGTGCTTAGGTATGTTAGTGGCACAGTTAAGATGGGAATCTTTTACAAAAGAAAAGGGGATGAAATGCTGCTAGCTTATACTGACAGCGATTATGCAGGAGATGTATGTGATAGAAAGAGTACGTAAGGTTATGTTTTCTATTTGAGTGGGGGTGCTGTGTCTTGGACATCAAAGAAGCAGCCAATTGTCACCTTGTCAACCACTGAGGCGGAGTATGTAGCAGCTGCTTCTTGTGCCACACAAGGTATTTGGATGAAGAAAGTGTTGGAAAGGCTAGGTCATTTACAAAACAATTGCATCACCATTCTCTGTGACAACAGCTCCACTATAAAACTGTCAAAGAATCCAGTGCTTCATGGCAGAAGCAAACATATAGATGTGAGGTTTCATTTCCTTTGAGATCTTACTAGAGATGGAAAGGTGGAGCTTGTTCATTGTGGCTCTAAGGATTAGGAGGCTGATATTATGACTAAACCACTCAAGTTGGAGGAGTTTAAGAAGCAGTGTGAGTTGATGGGTGTCTGTGAGTTCCAAATTTAAACTGATTGCTTACAGCAATTAGTTTAGGGAGGATATGTTGGTATTTAGAATTTGTTTATGTTTGTTATTCCTTCTGATAATAATCCCTAGTTTGTAGGGACCTGTAGCTAGAATTTGACTAATTCCTTGTAATCGTGTACCACGGACTACTGACACTAGAATAGTGTAGAACGTGGGCTGTTTTGTTTTTCAGCTATCTTTGTAAGGCTATATAATGCATGTTTGCTAATAATGAACACATTCAGTATTCTCCCAATTCTAGAGTAGAGTGGTTTGCTTCTGTATTTAACAGTTTCTGCACCCACGTTTTCTTTTCCAAGCCTAAACTATCTACATACAGTGTATCACAGCAACACTTCAAATACTCCACTCTAACTCTAACAAATCTCCACGAGACCAAAATCACTAAACACATCAGCCTATTATATCTTTGTTTTCCTTTACTTTTATCAATTGCATAACGTAGTTCTTCAATCAGTTAATCAATCCCTTCAGCAAACCCTCAACAAAACTGAGAACAATACAGATAAGTACTAGAACCACATTTCCCTAAACCTGATTTTTGACACCCAAAAAAGCAATACAAACAAAATTAAGGACTGAATTTTCATATCAAAATTTAAGAGCTGATAACTGATACCTCAGCATAGGTCCCTTTCTTGCGAGTGACGCGCCCAATAAAGCGCTCACCAGGCAAAGCCCGGTCACACATGACGACAAACCCAGTCTCCGACACCTTACACAGCCCCTTCCCTTTGAAAGCCAAAGACTCGCACACCAGCTCCAAAGTCTGCCCTCGCTTCGGGAAATACGACCCGCCCTTGGGCTTCGGTTTGGGCTCGGACTCGGCCCGCTCCGAATCTTCCCTGGACGACACAGCAGCCACCGTCGTCGTTCTCCGGAAATTCCACAGCCACGGGCGTACCGTCGTCACTTGCCGCAGTCCGTGGCTCGGCATCGTCGCCATTTTCCGGAGCTCGGCCAAAGCACCAGAACTGAAGAAGAAGATGGTTAAGTAAAAGATAGAGGACATTTTCGTCATTCCAATATTTACGCAAGATCGGCTTAGCTCAAAACGACAGCGTTCGGCGTTGTAGATTAAACGACTCTATATACGGAGTTTATATAGTGCGCAGTGCTCCTGAAACCCTAAATCGTAGAAGCTTTAGCGCGCAGCCTCCATCGTCTTTTGAGTTTCCTCGGCCATGGGTACGTGAAATGCTTCTTTCTCTTTTGATTTCCTTGGTATATGTGGCGGTTTCCGATTTGTCTGTGACTGTTTGTGCAGGTAAGGTTCACGGTTCTCTGGCTCGTGCTGGCAAAGTGAGAGGTCAGACTCCCAAGGTGGCCAAGCAAGACAAGAAGAAGAAGCCGAGAGGCCGCGCACACAAGAGGATGCAGTACAACAGGAGATTCGTCACCGCCGGTGAGATTATCACTCCCCTAATTTTCACTTTTGGGAATTGGGGTTTTGTTTTGATTTTGGATTATGGTTTTGCAGTTGTTGGATTCGGAAAGAAGAGGGGGCCTAACTCATCGGAGAAGTAGGGTGGATCTGGGAGCGCTTCTACGTGTGGCAATAGTGTCGTGTTCGGGTTTTTATCTTTTTGTAGCCAAATGATGGTTTAAGTTTGTACTTGCTTGCTGAATTATCTTAGCGCAATGTTCGAATTGCGAGATTTTATGAATATGTGCTGCTTTTGACTACATGCTTGTGAGCTTATCTGTTTGGTTTTATATCTCTTGCTTCACTGCTTTTTTTAGTAAATGCGGCATCAATGACTGTTTTATAGAGATATCAGTACTAGAGGAGAGTACAACTGTTTGGTACTTGTTAGGTTAAGCGATAATAGGAAAATTTCTTCAACCTTGATATATCAAGTCTTAAATGTTGCAACACCACTGGTTTTTTAACTTCATTTGATATTAGTAGCAATTGTCTTGTTACGTAATGTGGACTGTTGTAAACTCTGATCCATATCTCGACTATCTTTCTGAAGTCTTCATTCCTTTAGTCTTTAAGTATAGCTTCTTGTCCTCTTTCTCATGTCCCAAGTTTTCGCATATATCTTTGGTACATGGGTAGGTTTTGGTCTCATGTAGCTTGGGTGGTACCAGATTTAAAGCCATGCCACAAAGTGATCTGGTTTAGATGAACCAAAAGCCTTGCAGTTGAACAGATTGTAGTGCTAGAAACATGTCTGATGTTTTATTGGGTTAGGGTGAATTTTAGATATGTAGAAGCCCTCGGTAACCAAAAGTATTGTAGAACTGCTAACACTCGTTAGGTTGTTGGTAACTAAGGTACTTTATAAGAAAGGAGTAAAATGTTTCTCTCTACTAATACTGTGAAGCACTTAGAGATTTTGTGAAGTTTTTATGTCCATTGTGTGATGTGGTTGTTGGTGGTAATGTGAGGTGCTGCAAGTCAGAAGCACTTGAATTGCAGATCTCTCCCTACGTAGAGAACCATGTGAATTGGTGGCAAATGGGCTTGGGGCCTCAGCTTCTTGCACTGCTATTTCCTTTTCCTTTTTTGGTTCAACAGGTTAATACTCTATTGGTTATGTTTTCTGATTAGCATGATGCATATGTTCCGTGAATGTTATTTTGTGTGGAATCTTTCATTGCACAAGTTTTAGGTGAAGTGCTGTAGATGAGCTTTGGTATCTTATTTTATGATGGTGGGTTATGTAGTTTCCTGTGGTTAGAATCGGTGTCATAGAAATCTGAATGCAGGGGTAACTTTTGGTAAATTCTGTTTGATATTTGAAACTGAAAGGTAGCGAATCTGTGTCAGTTACAGAGTGGTAATAACTTTTGGTAAACTCTGTTTGATATTTGAAAGGTTGTTGGTTTGATTAAGTTCCCATTAGCATAGGGTGGTGGGAAGGCTTGATATGTATGTTTACGGGTATCTGAAGAATCAGATCTGTCACGGCATAGAACATGGAAGTATCTGAAGAATCAGATCTATCACGGCATAGATCTTGGAAGTTTCATTTTCAATTATTGAATTGCACTTTCAAAAGGACATCACTTAAACGACATCCGTGGAGACGAGTAGCTAATGATGTTAGGAGATGATTGCAATCAAAAGAGGCATGGGAATGTCAATTATGAAACAAGAGAAATGTGAGAAATGATTGACAGTCTCACCTGACTCGAGGGTTTTGTAGAACATACGCGGGTCTAAATGTTGAGCATAAAACAAGACTTTCGTCGCGTCGTTTGTAATCTAAGCAATTGGACTGTTGTTGTTCATAGGTAATGAGTAATCTTCGAATAATAAGGTTGGACTTTATACTAAATAGCTTTGTTATCTACGATTCACCACAAAGATCAAATGATATTACAACTTACAACCATCCATAAAATGGTTAAGTTCATATAAGAAACAATGAAGCTAGGAAAAGAAACAAGAATGGTTTGGTGCCTGCCGATTGCTATCACACGAACAGTTTGCCGTTTCATCCAAAGAGAGGGACAGTGGAACCCAAAATGCTATGCACATCATTTGCTGACAATGTTCATAACTGTTGATCTGTGTCAAATGGTGTTACTAGATAGTACAGAGTGAATAAACAAAAACCAAAAGAACAATAAATATGGAAGGACTAAGCAACTTCGTCCTACATTCATGTTACTTCTTGTTATGACACATAATTGTGATACGAAAATTTAAATTTGCATTAAAGTAGATGGCGCACACATACTACCTATATGATTGAAACCAACATTAAATGAATTCCAAATAGTTTAAATAATTTATTAATTAGATGGATGTAACATGGCTGAACACTTCGTTCGTACCGTAATCCCGATCCCGTCCCGGTCCCGTACTGAAAATTGGCGTGACGTGACGGGACAAAGTTTTAAATTGACGGTACCGTACCGTCACCCATCAGTTTGGAAACGGGATGGGATCGGGACGGAACCATCCCAAAAGTATAAGTGTAATTGTATCCGATCGTGACCGTCCGATTGTTAGGGTGTATACTCTTACAATGAACTCAAACACGCTCAATGAGACGCCCAAAATCTAAACCTAAATTCAAAGTACTAGTTTCACATAACAAGAGTTAGATAATTCATTCTCATTTGCTGATGATGATCATAAGAAAGATATCGACCACCACAACAAATCTAAGTAGCGATAGCTAGAGCTCCATTGATTTTTCAAGCTTAAGAGTTTTCTCAAGATCTTAATTAATTAGTTAGATATAAATTACAAGCATTTAATTAATTGATTGTTGATCCCCCTTTCATTTTTATAATTTTTGTTCGTTTTCTACTTATATAGAGTTAGGAGTTTAGAATTAAGACAATTATACCATGAAAAAAATAACACCATGAAATATATACATAGGAATATTATACATAATAAAACTCTTGTCTAAAAAAATAAATATAAAATTTATTCAAGAATTTAGGATCAATTTCTCTCTTATAAGTTTTTTTTATTTTTTTCTTTCTTTACGTGATCCCGATTCAGTCCCGGTACCGAACGTGATCATCCCTTGTAGGATAGATTTCTAAAACTACAATCCCGTCTCGATAATATATTTTCAGGATAGAACATGATGAGATAATCTCGTCCCAACCCGTGAAATGCTAGCCCTAGCATAAGAGATACTATATCTGTTTAAAATTATAAGATGTATCCTCATATATATCGAAAGATTTATATTTTATTTTTAGATCACTACCAGAATAAACATTATAGCCGACGAAAAAAAAACAGGCAGACGAAATTTTTTTTCGTCGGCTAACATCCATTTTAGCCGACGAAACAAAAAATCGTCGCTAACTTAATTTTTCGTCGGCTAAAGTGGATTTTTAGCCGACGAAATGTTTTTTCGTCGGCTAAACTAATTTTTTCATCGGCTATAGTCTGTAAACTATAGCCGACGAAATTTTAAAAGTTTAGCCGACGAAATATGTAATGTCGTCGGCTAAAAGTTCTTATATTTCCAGATCTAGACAGCAGCTCATACCAAAAAAAGGGAGAAAAAGTTTGGGAGTTGTCGAATTTGTTGGGTGTCGTCGAAATCTGTCCAAAATTAGTTTGTGGAGTTATATATAGATACATATATGTGTATATATCTTAATTTTGAGTTGATTTAAGAGTTTTATTTGAGTTATATATATTGATTTTTAGTTTTAATTTGAGTTGAATTATTGGATTTTGAGTGTGATTGAGTTGATCGATTTTGATTTGATAATATATATGAAAATGTTGTTATTAATTCAACTCAAATTAAAACTAAAAATCAATATATAGTAGTAGTAGCTAGATATGTATATATATATATATATATTAATTTAATTATAATATTGTGTTGATTATGATTGATGTTAATTGATATATATATATATAATATTGTTATATAATTAGTAATTAGTATATATATGCATCTATATATGTGTGTGTGTGTGTTAATTATTAATTTGTTATTAATTAATTGTACGTTAACGGTAAATAAAATATTAAATGATTTGAAAATTTAATTAATTAATTAGAGTTTATACATATATATTATGTTATCTTTTCAGGATATGGATAAGAGTTGGATTTCGATTCCAAAATGGGACAAAAGATATGGTAAAAGAGTTATTTGTTTTATTGAATTTGTGATGGATAATGCTAAATGAAATACAATTTTCTATTGTCCGTGCACTAAATATCAATGTCGTAACGATATGCATCAATTTACAATTGACAAGGTTTGGCAGCACCTTAAGAGTAATGAGTTTTGGGAGAAGTACACATGTTGGATATATCACAGTGAAACATCATCAGGGGGTCCGCGTGATCATGGGCAATTTTCTGAGACAGGCAGTACATCCAACGATCCAACAACGGCCTTCATCAATGATATGTTTCCTTATGAGAGCGGTGTATGTTCTGAAGGATCGTATATGCCTGAGTCGGTGCAGCCTTTCCCTAGAGTTGTCAACATTGCTGTATTGACAGGTACAACAAACTACTTGCTTTCCAACAGACCCCTGTATACCCTGGTTGTCAGAAGACGGTTCTTGAAAGTGTGATGGACGTTATGAAGACAAAATTTGAGATAAAATCGACCGTGAAGGCTGTTGATGACTATCTACAGTACACTGCTTCATTGCTGCCCCACGGTCATCGTCTTCCTACCACTCATCATAAGATTCGATGTATCTTGAAAGATCTTGGGCTTTCCTACATCAAGATCCATGCATGCAGATATGACTGTGTTCTCTTCTGGGGTAAAGATCCAGAAGGGAATAACCTTGGTGACCTTGACGCATGTCCGGTATGTCAGAGTGACAGGTATAAGCTGACTCCTGCAGGCAATAGGAAACCTGTGAAGGTACATTGGTATTTCCCGTTGAGGGATAGGCTGGAACGGTTGTACATGTCATCACACACGGCCAAAGCTATGAGATGGTACGCTGATAGGGAATTGCATGGCGAAGATACCCTTATACACTTTGCTAACGGGGAGGCTTGGAAGCATATAGACCGTGAGTTTCCTCATTTTGCGTCAGAGGTCCGAAATGTGAGGCTCGGGCTCTCATCCGACAGGTTCAATCCTTTTGGAAACATGATTCTTCAATACAGTGTATGACCGATGATTTTGGTACCATACAACCTTCCTCTATGGATATGCATGAAGAAGGAATACAATATATTGAGTTTGTTGATTCTAGGACCCGGTTATCCAGGTAAGTGTCTCGATGTGTATTTGAGACCCTTGATTGAAAAGCTTAAGTTTTTTTGAGACGTTGGTCATCCCACTTATGACAAGTGCATGCACGAGATGTTCCAAATGCATGCCATGGTTGTTGGTACCATCAGTGATTTTCCTACCCGTGGGATGTTGTCGGGCAACGTTGTTAGGGGATACAAGGCTTGTCTAGAGTGCCTTAGCGATGAGGAGAGCAGTAGTCATTGCAACAAGATATACAGATTGGGTCACCGTACTCTCCTTCCGTATGATCACGAATGGCGGTTCGATGACAAGGCATTTGATGTGACTGTAGAAAACGGTGTGCCTCCTAGAAGATGGTCAGGGAAGAAATTTTAGCAGTGCTTAATAAGTATGATTTTGAGCAGCTCAGCAATCATCCCAATATTGTGACGGCAATACCTGATAGACCCGACTGGAGTAAGTTGTTAATCAGGCACTACCTAGAAGTGATGCATATAGAAAAGAATGTGTGCGACAGTGTGGTGGGAACAGTGCTGAACTTGGAGGGGAAGACGAAAGACGGTCCGAAGGCACGCATTGATCCTAAAAAAATGGAGATACAAAGACATTTATGGTTGAAAGAAGGGAAGAAAAAATGCCTCAAGCTCCTTACACCGTGAAGCCTGACCAGCATAACATAATTTTCAAGTGGATGAGTTCTATGAAGTATCCTTCAGGCTACGTAGGAAATATAGCCCGGTGTGTAAACATTCGGGACAATAAAATGTACGGGTTAAAGAGTCATGACTGTCATATTCTGCTACAACGTATCTTCCCTATTTTTCATCTTTATGATAATGTTGCTGAAATATTTGTGATAATTTGGTATATTTGTGTATTAAAATATTAATTGTTATTAATTATACAAATTAAAAATTCTAATAATTTAATAAACTGGATGAAAGACTTGTTTAGTAAAACTAAGGGTTCAAAGGGACAAAGGTCTGAATCGTCTGAGGGAACGTCTAGCAACCCTCAAGTGTCGTTTCAAGGCCCCATGACAGCTCGACATGCGTCTCTTCTGGAGCCAACGCAGAGGCAGCCGGGCACCACTCATTCCTCTCGACAACCGGGGGCCACACATTCCACCAGACAGCCGAGGACCACACATTCCTTGAGGTAGCCGGACGTCTCTCGCTCCTCGAGGCAGCCGAGTGTTCCTCACTCCTCGAGGTAGCTGTGGCCTCCGACTCAGGTCGAGGTGTCTGCACCACGTATGTCTGAGATACACAGGGCACCGATTCCAGTCCCTACTATTTCGGAGGGTGGGTCTTCTGGGGTACAAATGCCGCCGCCTCTTCTCTACCTTTCGCAGTTGATACCGGCATTATCGGCATTCGATGACTCTAGGGCGCCGATTTATCCACTGCCCCCACAGGTGACCCCATCAGCGGCGTACATCTTCGGCCTTTTGGTATGGATCTAATTTCTATGAGGGTATCATCATCCGCGACAGAGTCAGAATCCGTCGCGTCCGCCCTCAGGTAATGAAATATAAATATTTTTTTTTCTTATAATGTCATAATAAGAATAATCTATTAATAATCAATTTGTGATAGGCACCGTTGGAGCCAAGCAGACAAGGAAGAGGAGAGGCCCCGTCACAAGGAATGCTCTCGAGAAGACCGTGAGTACCTCGGGAAGGATCTTCATCGATACTGAAGGGGATGAGAACGTAGTATTGGACGGGAAGACGAGGATGTACTCCGGCCGCGTGGGAGCGCTTATTAGGGATAGAGTCTCTATGTTGTGGTCAGACTGGGGCGAGGTCCCACAGGAGGTTAAGGACATAGTCCACAACGCAATGTCGGTAAGTATAAAAAATTCAAAATTAATATTATGTATTACATTGTTGATTTATGAAAAAACTAAACTAATAAACGTTTTAATGCAGGTGTGGTTTGACGTTTCCCAGCACTTGAGGAACACCTGGGCGGACGTTGTGCATGGGGGAAGGTACGTTGGAAAGTTAATGAAAAAACAAAATTATATGTGTAATTATTAATATTTATAATTTTTTATGGTATCTGTAGTTACAAAGAGTGGAAGAACGAGTTACGGACACACTGGACTACGCATGAGAACGAACGTTCTGGTACCCCCTTGATTTCCAGTTCAGGGAGTACGAGTGGCTTTGGCTTCTGATATCAGAATTCAACAACCCTCATAAATAGGTAATTAAAAATAATAATTTCTTATATTGTTATTAATTAGTACGTTTTAAAATATTTTACTAATTTTCTTTTCTTTGTATGCCGTTTCCCGAACGCTCAGAACCGGCAACGCAACACAAGGAACCATCATGCCGGTTCTAGACCGTTCTCATCGTTGATGGATGAGGCGGCCAGGGAACCTCCAGAAGTCAACCGGTACATCTATACATACGAGAAGACATATCCTGACGCCTAGAAGGATATTGAAAGTCGTTTTACGTTTTCAATTTTTTTAAATTATATTTATATATATTTCAAAATGTTAATTAATTATTTTTTCTATCTAATTAGGCGAGGGTGAGGCAGGTTAGTGACGAGGTGATGACTGCTATAGTGAGGGAGACATGGCTAGACACGCAAGAGGAAGTCATGTTCGAAACCATGTCTCGGATCGACACTTCGGATCTTAGGGTTGGGGTGAGGATCATGGGCACAACATTCTCACCGCGAGGAAATAACTTCTACTGCAAGGGGTCTAGGAAAGAAGGGCGAGGGGGTACTGAAGACCACTCCCGGATTTCAAAAAAAGGCAGCCTCGACCAGCAGCAGAACGACTCAGCTAGAGCCGGAAGTTCAGATGCTACGGGAACACCAAGCCGCTTTACAAGAGAGTATAATGTGACAGTATATGCAACCCAACATGCACAATAGCAGCAGATGTTCCAGTACTTGCAAGAGTTTTCAGCTGCCCAGCTTCAGGGACTTCTGGCTCTGCCCATGCCTACGTCTATTCCCATACCTCAGCCGCCGCAACCTCCTCCTAGCGCTGATATAAATTTAGATGATATAGATTTTATATAGTTTTATAGTTTATGAACAATTTATAAATTAATAATTTAATGTAAAACGTTTAGATTACTTTTGATGGGGTACGTTGTTGGTTATATAAAATTGTTTGTGTAATTTACAGCTTACTTGAATGGTAATTTAGAAATTTTATGGATTTTTTAGTATAAAAAGTACTATAGCCGATGAAATTTACCATAATTCGTCGGCTATAGTATTTTATTTTATTTATTTTTTCAACGTTTAGCCGACGAAATATTGTTTAATTCGTCGGCTATTGTATTATTTAGCCGACGAAATGTATTATATTTCGTCGGCTATATTATTTTAATTTTTAATTTTTTTTTAAAAAAATATTTAGCCGACGATTTATAGTAAATTTCGTCGGCTATGGTGTTTTAAATTGGCCGACGAAATATTTATAGTTAGTCAGCCAAAGTCTTAGGTTGAGGCCGACGACAATTTATTTCGTCGGCTTTAGTCTTACTTTAACCGACGAAAAATATAAAAATAAGTCGTCGTCGGCTTTAGTCTTACTTTAACCGACGAAAAATATAAAAATAAGTCGTCTGCTAAGTGTTAAACTATAGTCGACGACCACTTTTATTTCGTCGGCTAAAGTCAGAGCCGACAAGTCTTTGCCGACGACAACTCGTCGGCTAAGATGTCGTCGGCAAAGATCTTAGCCGACGAATTTGGCTAACAACTCTTTCATCGGTCAAACTACTGATTCCGGTAATGGACAAAAAAAACTACTCCAAGCAATACAGTATAATGATCCGACGTAGTGGATCCAAGATCTTCTCGGATTGAAACAGACTAGGTAAAGCCGCAAAACGTGCATAGAGAAAAGGCCACAACGCCAATAGAATTACCGGATAGATGGCACAACCTAAGCCACTGAGACCTGACCTCGTATTTCCCCTATCGCTTCTCCCCAACTCTACAGGAGAGAACCAAAAAACAAAACTCCCCCAAAACAAAACAAAACAAAACAAAACAAAAACACAACACACACGCACCCTCGGTTTTTCCACCACCTTCTCTCCCCTTTCTCTTCTCTCTCTCCTCAATGCTTCAGTTCTACTTTTCCTCGTCACCAGCATCATGGGTTTTTTAAGTTTCAAACATCTCACGAGAGAATAAGGGGAAGAGAGGAGTGAAAGCCCTCTCCATCTCTGTCTCTAACCGAATCACAAAGGCATAAATTCCACACCTTCATTTAAAGCCGGCCCAAAACAACACACGACTGTTTCAAGTGACCAAAGTGTGTGTGTGAGCCGATCTCTGCCTCAAACGTATCAGACATTGATTTAGTTCTCTCCTGCACGCAATAAACCCCACATGGTAATATGCCCATTTCTTCGTCTTATCATTTTTTTTCTCGTATAAACCATGTTGCATGCTTTCCCTATTTCTATGCCACGAAAACTGGAATTTCAAAAAGGTGTGATTTTAATCCGAGATTTGTTGTTGGGCGAGTACCCTTTTGGAAATTCGTTCATGTTTATCACTTTTTTGACGTGATCTTGATCTTGATATGGATCCCATTTGGGTTTTCATTGTGGCATTTTGTCAAGAATTATTGTAATGAGATTGAAAATGGTGTTGATGAATCTGATGAATTTGGAGATTAGATCACCCAGAATTTGATCTGTTTTGTTTTGTTTTTGTTTTTGGCAGTTGAATTTGGTTAGGATTTGAGTTTAAGATGCAGTCAAGGGTGGGGGGATTGGAGGAAGGCAAGGACCCTGGTAGTAGCTATTTAAAGACCAGGGCCTTGCCATTCAGGCTGATCCAATTCCTGTTGATGTTTGTGGTTCTGGGTCTTGGGGTTTCGATTTTGAGTATGCATACAATCCGGTATTTCGGTGTTCAACATATGGCTCCACCAGAACACCCTACAATGAGGGCATGTTTTTCGGAGCCAAACACGCTAGAGAGCTGGATTAGACCTCCATCGAGTCTGTTGCATAACATGAATGACACTGAGTTGCTGTGGCTGGCCTCAATGACTCCGCAAGTTAAGGAATATCCATTCAAAAGAGTTCCCAAGATTGCTTTCATGTTCTTGACCAAGGGGCCTTTGCCGATGGAGCGTCTTTGGGAGCGGTTTTTCAAAGGGCACGAGGGGCTTTACTCAATTTATGTCCATTCATTGCCGTCATATACTCCCAACTTCTCGGCTACATCAGTGTTTTACAAGAGACAAATCCCAAGCAAGGTATCACAATTCTCAAGCCACTTACTTAAATTTGCTACTGTTGATTGCTCATGCATTAGAGTACTATCTAAAATATGTTGCATTTTTAATGGCATTACTGTGATTTAGTTTCTTATGTTGAGTGTGAATCCTTCCATTTTCTAAGAACATTATCCAAAGGATAGAAGTTATTTGGGGTTAACCAATGCTATAAACAAGATATTTGTTTCTCAAATAAGAATCAATGTGTTGGATTGTAGGATACCAAAATAAATATGACTTGACATCAAGGGTTTGAATCTTAATAAGTAATTCTTCTTAGGAAGGACCGAGGGAACATATGATATTCATTACTTCTTAAATTGGCTTAGGATGGTTGATTTGCAGCTGCTTTAGTAATGATCTTCTAGTCTTCTATCCTCTCCTATATCATACATTTGGTGTGGATGTAGTAAGATTGTTCGCTATGAAGACAAACTTGGTAGTTAAGAAAGACTATAATAAAATGAATAATAGTCCTGACTTGGGTAGCGAGAACCTTTCCAATATAAATTTTAGATGATAAGTTCTAAACTGAAAACTGTCTTTTTGAGTGGAAATGATTATCAGCATACAACCTTCATGAGACAGTACACAACCTAAAGGGTAGCATATATGAGAGATTTAATAATTTATTCTTGTAATTTATAGTCCAGTCATACAAAAAGAGAAGTATCTAAATTTTAATGAACTTTAAACTCTACGCACCCTTTTCTGTTTTTCCCTAGTCATTTTAATTTTTGGAAAATTATCTCGGATCCTTACACTGGAATATTAAACCACATTGTCCACCAATTGTTGCCATGTTATGCTGGCAATCTAGAACCTTTTCGGCCCAATGTTGCCAATAGTAGTTGAATATTTGCTTCCACCTTGACCAATATCTTCTGAGAAATAAGAAATATGTAACTTTTTTTTGTGACAAGTTACATTTGGTTGTTATATACCTGATTAGCAAACATCAAAGACTTTTATAAGTTGAATCTGCTCAATGCCATTCCTCTCTTGTATGTGTATAAATTTTTCGCCTTTGGAACATTAATTTTGAAGATATAGAGGTTTAAAATATCATTAGTGTGAATGACACTTTAAGATGTTCAATGGAGGACTTTTTGTTTCTCAGCTGCACTGGAATATTTTTAGTTATTAATTCATCAAAAAGGAAGATAATTACCTTGAAGTTCCTGTGAACATTTGCAGTATGTGTTGAAACCTACTTATTCTCATTGTATTAAAATGCCTGACCACATATTTTGAATCAGCTCGCAGAGTGGGGTGAGATGAACATGTGTGAAGCTGAGAGAAGACTCCTAGCTAATGCATTGCTTGACATCTCAAATGAATGGTTTGTCCTCCTTTCGGAGTCTTGTATTCCTCTGAGCAACCTCAGCATTGTCTATCATTACTTATCGAGATCAAGGTATAGCTTTATGGGTTCATTTGATGAAATTGGACCTTATGGGAGAGGACGCTACAATGAACACATGGCCCCGTTGGTCAATCTCAGTAATTGGCGTAAAGGATCCCAGTGGTTTGAGATCAATCGGGAACTTGCACATATGATTGTTCAAGACGTAACTTACTACCCTGTATTCAGAGACTACTGCAAACCTGCATGTTATGTAGATGAACACTACTTCCAGACGATGCTTACCATCGAGACTCCATATCTTTTGGCAAATAGGACTCTTACTTATGTCGATTGGTCGAGAGGTGGTGCTCATCCAGCTACATTCGGTAAAGATGATATTACAGAAGCGTTCTTTCAGAAGATTACTACAAGCGAACAATGTCTCTACAACAACCAGCCCACCTCGCTCTGTTTCCTTTTTGCTAGAAAGTTTGCTCCAAGCGCCTTGGAGCCTCTGTTAGAAGTAGCATCTACAGTTTTTGGATATTGACATATGATTGTCTTCACTGCAGACCGGAGCGTGAATGTAGTTTTGAGTTAACAACAGGCTAGTCTGCTGAGATTGGTTCCTTTCTACCAAGATTTATTTAGGATTTTTTAGACCTCAATGTCAAAGCATATTGTATGTATAGAAAAATAGGAAAAGATTTAGCATCCTAGAAATTGTTCTGCTAAAATAATACATGTATCTGGTTGGGATCCTTATTGAATGAAGTGCCGTTGAATCATTTATTTACCTCCTATTTTTGGTATCCTTTTGAAGTTTTTTTACTTTCTGTCAACGTACTTGAGGCGGCTTTGCTTTAGTTTCATCTCAGTAACTTCTGGTGTATCAAAATCTTTTTATTGCCTCCATATTTTTTTTGAAGGAATAGCAACTTTATTAATAAGATCGACCAAGTCGAACATAGGGGCATCTAACATATATGCCTGAGCAAATACAGGCCAAACAAGAACCAGCCTCTTACTAGCAGTCTGATAAGGTACGCTACTAAGACAATTTTAACCAAGTAAACGTTGCATGACTCAAAACAGTCGAATGAATAAGTTCGCCTAAAGACCTCAATTGGTGTACAAAAATACTAGAACACTGTAGAAAGTCTGCCACACATGTAACATTCGCTAGGTCTTCAAAAGTCCAGGACAATATGGTAGCACAAATTCTTAAGACCAATAGCCATTGGCCAAGGCCCACACTACTCTCCATTGCCGGGAATTGTGATCTTATATTCAGTTGTGATCATTCAGACAGCTTACTTGAACTCGGATTAACCATCTTACTTGGTTATGATCTTATATTCAGTTTTACCATTTGACATTTGTCATCCCAAGGTTTTCCAGAGAGTGAGCCTGCAACTCGTCTTTCCAAAAGCAAGTATGAACCTTTTCGCAATTACATTTTTAGAAAGTCCCTTGGCTGATCCCGGAATGCAAAAGAGTAACACAAACATAGATATCAGAAAGATCAAAGCTATCACTAGATTTTCCAAACCTATCAGCTTGACCAAAGGCCAAGCAGCAAGAGTCCCTCCTTGAGCAAATCAGATCAAATCAATCATCAGCAAGAATGAGATACTGGGGGGCCTTTTGTGGGATCACAGATATCCACATTACTTGAGCAATGACAATGATGAGCTCAGCAAGGGGGCCTCCTTATATATTGTGGGACAAGGGACACTCAGCAACTTTTACTCCAATCCCATCTTCCCATAGAGTACTCCTTCAAGGAAGTTCCTTGCAGCATGTCTGAATAGAGTACTGAATAGACATCGCAGTTTCAATCATCCATACTTCAGCAGAAAAAAAGACCGCCTCAAAAATATCAGATTCTCTTTCAGCAAACGAACTTTGGAAGTACTGAATGGCAAAAGACTGAATAGAGTGCTTACTGATCTCAGTTTATTCCATCCATGTCATTACCAGATAATTCTTATTCGAAAAAATTCTTGATAAATAGAACCCAGTATTTCTGAAGACAGAACCCACCTCTTCTTGCTCTAAGTTTCATTAAGCTCGCCAGCCATTATAATCCTTCTGAAGCTGAACAAGGAAAGGAACCATATTTTGGATTCCAAAAGCCTTTTCTTACTCGTAAAGAAATGACCAAAGACATGAGGATTCCTTCTACAGAAATATAAATGACTCTAAATCTGTCTACTGTCAACAAAAACATAACATAAAGCTTGTAAAACATAAAAGGATTGAAGATTTATAATATGCAAACACAGCATAAAGCTCCAAGTTAAACTGCTTTTCATTTGTCATTGAAAAAGAATCTCTGATGTATTATTACTTTATTAGAAAAGAACTCAGAAAAACTATACCTACCAAATGCACAAAATCAAGCAGTTGAAGCTGCAGATGTAACTACTCAGTCATTAATCAAAGAATGTAAACTTAATTGATTCATTTAAATAGGCTTCATTCCAATGATTGCATTTAACAATTAATCTCAAATGACGTAGGCTAATGAACATTGTGTGTAGAACCTTAAATATGAAATTGCAGACTCCATGAAGACTGTAGAATTAAACGTGCATTCACCAGTAAGCTGGTCATAACTCATCATGAATTTGCAGTGCTGGCAAAGGAACCTCCTGCTGGGTTTCCATCAAATGCCTAATAGCCAAAGAAGCATGAAGTGCAGCACCATAAGGAAGTGCATCCTCGTTGATCCGGAAGTAAGGTGAGTGGGGTGTATCCAGATATCCAAGCCTGTCATCCTTCATTCCAAGGAAGAAGAAGAATCCAGGTATTGCCTCTTGGTAATATGCAAAATCCTCGGATCCCATTAATGGCTGATGGTCTTTGACATTATGTGAGCCAAGCATATCTCCTGCGACATTTTGAAAGTGTGTGTGCAATTCCTTATGGTTTACTGTCGGGGGGGACAAAGGCTTCTCATCTTCAAAGAAATTGACTGTTGCATTGCATCTTTGTACAGCAGCCTGCCCTACTATAACCTATCAATTAAAGCAGATCAGATTATGGCAAGAGCGCAAATTAGGGAACCTAATAGCAATTCAAAGATTTGGTGTTTGATTATTACATGCTCATAAGAGACTGTAAATTTTCTGTAGATTTGGGCAGTGGCGGATGGAGAAACAAAACTGTGTGGGGGCACAAATTTTCCTTACTAGCTGTGTTGGGGTTTCAGGAAAAGAAAAAGCAGCAAAATGACTTTTTTCAACATTAACGCAAAAAACGACTTGATTTTCATATTTTAGGCTTTTCAATTATATATTCTGGAGTGCATAGCTTCCTTTTTCTATTGTTTTGTAGGAATTGTGGGGCTGTTATGGATTTTGTATATTAAACCAATACATTGTAAGAGTACTTGTGGGACATCAGATGAAAAGACAACTGTATGTTGAAATCTAATGAGGGTAAAAGCCCTCAGTGGTCCTGATTTGGCTCCACCTGTGGATTTGGGGATTGGTTATTTAATTAACTTAAATAAAAACAGAATTTACTGATGAAATAAAATTTCCCTCGACACAGTATGAATATAAATACAGGATCTGGAAAGTACCTTCTCTATGCGCTGTTTGAGTTGCAATAAGCTCTCCCTTGAAAAGGCACGGAAAGTCCCACCAATTGTTACAGAATCTGGGATGACATTGAATGCTTCACCTCCTTGAACTTTTCCAACTGTCACTACCTGAGAATTTAAGCCAAGTACTTAGTTTACTTGAGAGTATGTGCAGAGGGCAAATGTTAGAAACAATGAATTAAGGGAATGCTACGGTTTTCTGCAACTTGACTGACAGAAGCAGCAAAAAATTCATGTTTACACAATCAAATTGTGGGAGCATAATTAAATGTAAACATATCATCGAAAATGGACGGTAATTGGAGGCATGGTTTGATCAAAACGGGAATACTAATGCGGTAGTTTCTGAAATGTACAGAGGTCATTAACATGGCAATAATAGGTACCCAAAAGAACTACCTACTATTCACCAAGTGAAAGAAGCAAGCAGTGCCTTTCATATGTCAACCAGGACTTAAAAAAACTAGACAAGAAACAAGAAACTAGCCAAGAAACCAATACTGCAAAGCAATGATGTTAGTCTGATTAATATTCAGACTGATTGTGTAGATACATGGGCTAAACCAATAGTTATGGATACAGGACAGAGGCAATTATTACCTGAGAGTCGAGTGGGTCCACTTCACGTGAGACGATGTGCTGTAAGCTAGTAACCACATTTGAAACTGCCAGTATTGGATCAACTGCATGATGAGGAAGCGCAGCATGACCTCCTTTTCCGCTTATTATTGCTTCAAAGAAGCCACTACCAGCAAAAAAAGGACCAGGTCTAGAGGCTACTTCAGCTAAAGGAATATGGTGGGCAACATGCAACCCAAAAATAGCAGTAACATTCTCCAATACTCCGGCATCTAATATTTTCTTAGCTCCACCTCCTCCTTCCTCTGCTGGTTGAAATACAAGAACAATTGTTCCCTAATGAAAAAGCAATAATTGGATCATCTTAGGCATGCAGACAAATAATAACGCTCACAAGATCCTAAACATAAGACATCTACACAATACTGAGACTTGTCAACATTATGGCAAATGATGAAGAATTTCAAAAGAACAATATATTATTCAGAGTGAGATTGTTGTCACAATTGCCACACAAAACTGGCCCTAAACTAAGTTTCATGTATCCATATAATACGCTATAGATATCAATAAGCTACTAATCTTACAATTATGGTCAGGAGTGTAGCATTTTGTTCTCCCTAAGCATGTGGCTAATAGATGGTATAAGTAGAAAATGAATTAAAGACAACGATGATCTCTTTCCTACTACTTCGGCAAGTTGGCCTAATGAAGAAGATGACACATTCAAATTCACCCTAACATTCCAATCTCTACCAGTACTTTGAAACTATGGACATATTATTTAAATCACAAAACCATAACAATTACTGAAACCAAGTATCCCCTAAGCAAATCCTGATATGCACACACTCCTCATACACTGTAGATATTAAGAGCTCTCAGTCTGTATAGGAGTGTACACAACAGCAAAGACTAACAATTTGAGAATAAGGATGAAACATAAACAATAGTAGTACAAAGCAATAAACCTGTATATCTTTCTCATGCTCTTTAAGGATCTTTGCAGCACCCAGAAGCATTGCAACATGACCATCATGCCCACAACCATGCATTTT